>PQWD01002298.1:23141-180510 GCA_019425675.1 Leucinodes orbonalis
CAACCTAAAGATCGTTTTCGAGGCACTAATTCCATCTTCAATTAAGCGAGCCGTGCGGTTGATGTATGAAATATGGAATAATAAGGTTAAATATTGAATAGCCATACTTAAGGTATTACGGGAGGATAAGTCAATTTAAGTAACCTATGATGGCGAAATTTGATCTCTAACTTACATTAATAATCACTACTCAGTCAGAGCTAGATTGTAGCCGCCTCCACGAATATTAAAGATTATTCACAGATCACGATTTATATTTACTCCAAAATGCATCATAATGCTGTCTTGAAATGCTCATGCCTTTCTGCATACACAATAAACAATAACGTGGGTGACGTTCACGAATAATATGAAAAATTTATTGTACTCATTAAAAGCCGCACTAACAATGCGTTAATGCAATGCCGGTAATGCGGACTGCGTTAAAATAATAAATTAAAACCCTTAATCAGCAACTGCTGAGAATTGTCCAATGTAATTTCGTGTGAATAATGCCCGGTGTAGTGATGCGCAAAGTTTGTCGGCATCGATATCATATCCAATGTATTTTCGTGTGATACTGCCCGGTGTAGTGATTGAAAACGCTTGTCGATATGATAGTACTGTGACAGGCATGGTCGTTTATCTCGCTGTGTGATCCGGGTTCATTGGTGAATCCCGAAGAAAGCGTGCTGAAAAGATACTTTGTTTGTCTACACCACGGACGGTTGAGACGTGCATGCGAGAGCGCGGAGGCAAAGTTAGAACCGGTAGCTAGACAGCATCGACGGCCGTGCGCAACGTTTCGCTGAAGCTTAATAGTGGGCGCATTTAACTTTTTAACACTCATCTTAATAAGTCAAAGTAGACACAGTAGTTTACTGTATTATTTAACTACAACATATAGTGAAAGTTAGAAGAGTCTCCCAACGTTACAACACAGTTGCCTCTTTTTGCGATGACGTGTAGTCGTATAACCTTGTATAACCTTGTGAAAATATAAGACATATAAGATCAAATAAATGCACAGTTTCTAATATTTGGAATTGCTTAGAGCGAAATAATCTAATATTAATTTTAATAAGACAACATTTATACACTTCCTAAACAAAAATGGCCGAAACAGCTCTAAATCGTAGAATTGACACTGCAAAGTTGATGAAAGTTTTAAAACCAATTTCTCGGTGTTTTACTAGATAACAGGTGCACGTGGGTGGAGCATATAAATAATATCTGTAAAAAAATTCAATCTTTTCTTTGCGTTATGGAGGCTATAAGCATTAGCAGTGAACAAGACAGCCCTTCAAGCATACATCGGCTACGTCAGCTCCATACTAGGTATGCAATTGTCATATGGGGCCACTCCGCGCACGTTCAGAAGGCATGATCGCCCAAAAATCATGCGGTTCGAGCATTTGCAAGTTGACGTAAGAACTTCTGCAGACCTTTGTTTAGGCCCAACTACGGTTTTTAACTGTAACCTCAATGTCAATATGAATCTGCGTGTTCATTAAAACATATCCGAAGTTATTCCAAGATTAAGTGATGTTGGGGCGATAAATGTAGATATCCTAATCAACTAGTATTCCGTTAGTACTACAACATCACTCCACAAATATAAGTTATTTTATGGCAATTCGAATATTCATCACTTGTGGTGATTTTAAGACGTTATATCCAATTGTTAAAAAGAAGTCAAAAGGGCTTGTGGATAAAATGTTTTTATTCCCTAAGGAGTTTTTTTGATAAATGTTGATGATCGCTTTGTATTTATTATTATGACTGAATGCGACTTCTTTAATTACATTTTGATCATTGTCAATTGCTTAATTTAAATTACAAAGTTAGACATAATTTGATGCCAAACTGTGGCTAAATATGGAAACATAAATAACAAACAACCTGATTTGTACCGTATTTTAATGCAAATAAAGTATTTTTGATTTTGATTTTGATTTTGATTTGAGTAACAGGTTATAAAAAGTATATTTTCTTGATTGGTATTAGATTGTTTAAATTCATTTTGAAAATAAAAGTAAAGTATTTCCTGTTAATTTAATGATAAAATTTAACTTTTCTATACACATGTCATAAAGAAAAGATATATATCGATAAGCATGCCAACAACACACAGTTTTGATCAATTGGAACGGTTGATTCATTTGAAAATTGAAAATTTAAGAGGCACTCAAGTCAGTTTTTCCATGTGATAGAATATTGAATTAGCGTATATGCGACTGCACTTGGATTTCAAATTGGAACAATCGAGTGCATAATTGCAATTTTAACTAACTTCTGGAACATATTATAAAATGACATCAGCAAACTGTTCTAACATTATTTTTATACTATTAAAACAAAACAAAGTATCTTTATTTTATTTTATTTATTAGGAATAAAACAGTTACACATTGTATTTTCCAAAATTAACAAAACATTTGGTGGTACAGGTAAATGGTGTGACCAACACCGTTATCACGTATATTTAGCATAATATTGGCTGCGAGCTTAAGAACAACAATCAAGAATACAATCCAAAATATATGATTACAAAGTATTCATGCAAATCTAACCAGTGCAACTTAAGAAAACATATGAAGACTGTAGGTCTACAATAGTTTTATTTTTATTAATAAACGTTTATAATTATTTATGCCTGGAGCGAGTTCAATACAATTTCTTCAATTTAAGGCGGACAGTAAAAATATTCACCAACCGTTAAAAATGGTCATTAATATTCTAATAGTCTTGTCCGAAGGCAGATCCCCAGCGATAGTTCTAACACTGCTCGCTGTAAAGACGTGCGTACAGCTTGCGATCTTCTAATATTGTAGTTTCGTGACAGTAAATTTTATTTGATTAATGAGTCTGGACTATCTATCTCGTTATGGAGTACACTATACAAAAGCATAACTGAGAGCAGCAAACGTCTTGATTCTGTCTTAACATCTTGTCATTTAGCTAAAAGTTGTCATAAGACTGGGTACGAACGAGAACACCTGTTAGTAATAGTTTTCCAGAATACCGACTGTACTTCTCGATAATTAAATTATACTTTCAAAAAACGGATCCAACTGAAACTGCTATTCAACTGAGACCGGATGAGTGTCCTTATGAAGTAATAGGTTTGCGCTGACGAGAGTTATTGCTGACCGAGCAACAAAACATACATTTTATAAGGCCTTGATTTGTAAATTTCAAGTGAGCGTCAAAGGGGGGGGGGGGTGGGTGGGGGGGGGGGGTGTAGTTTAGCTATCAAGCTCTAACAGATCAACACTGGTGGAGACTGTTTAGAACTTTTGTATTATAAGGGTATTTATAAGTAATTTTGTTTTTATTTTAGTAAAAAACTGATGAAATGGCATTTAGGAAGGCTAAGAACTAATTATTTTTAATCACAATATTCTGCTAATCTGTGTAAATCAGCCTGAGAGAACATCAATCATCTTCAGGATCACGCTTTCTGTAAATTTTCAAAGTCAATCTGCCGTATAGTCAAAATTTCGAATGTTGAAAACATGTTCCAATGGTCATTGATATAAATGGTTGAAAGAAGGGGACTATAGGAACCCTGAGGTAGCCAATGAATCTGACAGGATCAGACTTGAACTCATTAATAACCCATTCTGTGTTCTATTTTCCATGTAATGATGTCAGACCGGATCGAAGTAGGGTTTCCACAATCCATTGAAATCTAACTTTTCCGAGAAAGCAGTTTGTGGTCACCTTATCAAAAATGCTTTGGAGTCTGTGTAAACAGCGTCTACTTGACAGTCGATTATCCTATTTTTAAATATTTGAGTAATTGGTGGAATATCCTTAAACTTTGTAAGTTGTAGAGCGCTGTTGACGAAGCCATGCTGTTCGGGCAAATGAGTTATGAATCATTGGATATATCTGTTTGTGAACAAGGCGTTCAAATTTTAAAGTATCGAAGTAGGAAATAGGTTATAATTTTCGACATTCTAAAATTATCACCATCCTTTGTATCGAGCCAACCAAAGCACATTTCCATGCAGTCTAGGAAATACACCTTCCCTCAGGCCTTATTAAATATTGCTAACCAAGGGATAACTGACTGCCTTCTAGTATTTTCCAAAACAGTGAGGTATGCCATCCGGCCCCGGAGATTTGAGGTATCCAATGAATTTTAGTTTCGAGCAATGTCCTTCTGAGAACGCTAATACTCCGAGATGATAAAATTGTTTGTATGGCCACCTACACTATGCAGCAATACACGATTCTCAACATAGATCAGCACGGGCTCATAACGGAGTTAAAAAGTCAGAAAATAGCTGCAAATCTTTCAGATTATCGGTGTATGTATCCTGTAAACAGAATTGGCGGAAAGCTTGACGTTTCTTAGATTTTTATGTAAGTCCAACAGAACTTATATTCTTTTTAAATATTGTTCTCCACCCGAAACCGACGTATTCCCTTATAACTTTTGGTGCCTTCAATTTTAAACGAGCTTCTAAAATACGAAAAAGTTTCCATAGTTCTGCGATATTTTATACTTTGTTCTTTACGCCAAGAATGTTCTTTGTTTTTGAATATGTGAACAAGAGCAGGGCCACACCGGGAACGGGCCGACTAATGCGTGTTAACGGACGGTGTCTTGATCATTTTGAAATGCTGTCATAAAATACTTCAGATTCCTCCCTGAAACTATGATTTCACCCAGCAGTGAGGACCATCCACCACCTCAATCTCGCTATTATGGATTACTAGGTAATCAGCTTTATAATATTTGGTTTTGTTGACGACGACCGTTTCATGATAGAAGGTATTTATGTTGTTAGCTTATTGCTGAAAGGGCGATGGTGATATTCAAGCGTAGCATAGGAGGAAAACGTCAATAACGCTACTTCGCATTAATAAACAGGTCCGTGTACGGCCAAGATTGCTTTATTGATCGTATGTACTGTTTCGGTCGTTTCAATAAGACAAAAGATTTACCAGGGCACGCTAAACGGAACTGTGAGGACATACTGTGAGCTCCCTGGCAAAAAACAAATCCAATTCAGGCAATTGTAATCTCCATGTTCTAAAATGTCTCATACTTTAATCAATTTATATAAATATTGAAGTTCCTTGTAAATGCCTCTGGTATATATTCTTCTGAGCAAACGCGGTGGCATGTTGGTGGCCCAATATAGTGTTTTTTTAAAGGCTCTTAGCTGAACCGAGATAAGTCATGTTCGAACAGATGTGTTCTGGACCACGACACGTTCAGGCTTTATACTCACGGGTATTAGCTATAAGCCGCCACTCCGCACTTTATGAGCAGCTGTTTCTATCACTGGTCACATCTAAATACCAAATATCTTTGTCATAAATTCTGCATCTGAAATGGATGGACAAAACCAGGATCTAGAAGAACTATACATCAATACGAAATGAGAATGCTCATATATAATGTGTGCTTTCGTTCGTATCCTCGGTATCCCTCGACAATTTTGGTAATATACAGATAAACTACTATCCATAAAAATCTTTTTTATTAAAATAAGTCCATGTAAGAGACTTCGCGATACCACGAGTACAGTAAACGGAATTTAAAATAACAAGCCCCCTCATTGACATATTAAAATCACTCATAAAGAACATTGATGACTGCAAACAAACCATTCCCAAAATAATTACAGTGCAGAACAAAAAAACAGTAAACAAATTATAAATAAACAATTCATAAAAACAACCGCTAGCCCGCCCCGATCTCGAGTAAATACGGATGAGAAAATACAATTTTATCACCTTGCTACATTTATTGCTTACTATAAGATCTGCTAATAATTTTACTGATATCATTTTCTGACCTAATAGACACCGCAGGAGCAGTGTCGTTCTCACGTACAAGAATAGTAGAATTTTTAATCCAGATATATTTGAATTTATTTTTAATAACAGCTTCCTTACATGCACGAAACAAATGTTTTTTCTTTAAAGTTAAATGTTCATTCATATAGATAGAAGATGTTGAGTCCGAAATTCCCACCCTGTTTAGATGAAGATCTTTACATTTCCGGGACGCACACAATATATTATCACGGAGCACACGAGAAGCAAATTTTACAATGATGTTCTTGGGTCTATTGTTATCTCTATTTGGATGCGGCACCCGGTGAATGGAGACTATATCACTTTGAGAGATGGGGTACTTTATGCAGTTTCCAATAGCTTCCATTATATTCAGTAAATTTTCACTGCGTTTTTCTGGGATGTTGCAAATCTCTAGATTACACTGTCTAGCCTGCTGCTCCAGGGCATCTATCTTATTCTCCAGACTTAAAATCGTAGGATTTTCGGCCACTTGCGAGGTGCTCGTAATTACGTCGATACGCTTCCGCAAGTCATTGCACTCGCCTGCTTGAAATTCTGTAGTCAGTCATCGAATCGAATGACAAATTGAAAATTAATGCAGTCAGCCGTAGATTAAATTGCTAGATTCTTTTGTTTAATCAGTTTTTGTATACAGGAGGCGAACTGACTTCAAAAAAGGAAATTTCCTTGAACTGAACCTCAAAAATTTTTTTTTCATCTAACCCCCCCGTGTGGGGTATCAATGTGTAGAGCTTAAAAATGATATCGAGGTTTTTAATATCATTTTGATATAAATTCAATAGATTGCGCGAGAGACGCCTCCAAAATTGAAAAAAATGTGCCGTCCCCCCCTCTAAGTAGATCCGAGTAGTTTTTTTTTATACGTCAAAAGCTGCTTTTATCAAAGCTGTAGGTGTCTAAGTAAATAAAACTTATTTTATTTTATGTTAGTTGCTGCTGTGGAACCCTCCATGGGCGATTCCGACTCGTACTTAGCCAATTTTTTATATTTTTGTTCGCGGATAACTTCGTCATATATGAACCGATTTTGATGATGAATGTTTTGTTAAAATGAGGATGCTTCAGAGGTGGTCCCATGATACAGAAGTCAGGGTTTGATGAAAGGAAAGCAGAGAAATTGAGGGAACTTTCAATAATTGTAGGCGACTCAGAGTAACTACTTCTTCATTATAGTATTATTTTTTACAATGATATTTTAATACGAATCATTAAAAATGGTAAAAAAAATTTTTTACAAAAATTACCGTCTTCAAACAAAAAATAATTTAATTCGATGTTGGTATTTTTTTTTTAGTAATCCCATCGATACATCGTTTATAGGACTACTAGATTAGTTCGGCATCACTATGTCTAACCAATTGAACAAACAAACTTTTTGTTAAGTTACAGAGCAAATTGTCTCTAATATGTAGAATTTAGAACTAATATAAAGTCAGTGTTGTACTTTATATTAGTTCTTAAATCAGCAGCACTTGTACATTTAGGCGCTAGCAAACACTATCAATTGATCTGTCTGCTAAGTTGAAAACGATATCATAGAAAAAACACTTAAAAAGTGAATCCCTTATGTATTCTGTCAAACTATTTGCCGACAAAATATTGAGACATCTGAATACCATCCAATACTTACAAACAAATTTAATAATATTTAAGTAGGTCCCCAAAGTTATGGCTCGCAAAATATTTAACAGCAAAATGTATCAACAAATAAAATATCTGCTGGCCGAAAGGTCGATTCATAAATTGTTTCATAACATTGCATTTCTTTCATTGTTGACATTTTTGGAGTTTATTTATAAAGGTCCCGGCACGACGTAGGGCTACCAATGGCAGGAGTGCCAAAGTTTATTTCATCATCATCTGCTTATTATATGTAGGAACGTCCCCACCGAGGGACACGAGTCTACCCGTTTTGAGTGTACAGGCCCTAGTCATACACGCGGGCCCAGTGCGGATTGGCCGAGTACGCAGGGTTTCCTTACGATATTTTCCTTCACACAAGAGCGTCGGATATACATACAATTTCAAAAATTCTGAATGTCAGTGGTACGTAACGGGATTTGAACCTACACCCTCCAGATCGGAAGGCAGCAGTCCACACCAATGAGCCACCGACGCTCTGGTCCATGGATGGATCATTTACCATCAGGTGAACGGTCTCTGTTCGTTTGATTACGGATAAAATACAAAAGTCTTCCGAGCTATTTATGAAATAATTTTCAAAATCATCTTTAAAACAAGGAAGATGTGAAAAACCTAAAACAAAGCCCACACATTGGTTGATAGTGTTCAGGGTACTGTGAATTCTGAATCTCAGGGAACACTTCTTCATATTTTGAAAAGCAAAAGAGTTAGCAACTATTTTTACGGTTTTTTAGAGACAATGTTTTTATTTTCAGAAGTATAAATAAATAAATAAAATAATAATAAATACCCACTGACATTCACACACAGACAGTGCTGTCTAACCCCAAACTAACTATTAGCCTGTAATATGCATTCTAAACAACTGACAAACATACCTGTACATTTTTGTACATAGAATTATACGTAGAAAATACCCAGACCAATACAAACAGACATGTTCAAGAACACAAATGTTTGTACTGTCCGGCGATCGAAACTAGGACGTTTGATGTAATAACCGATGTCCCAACCAGTACACCAGATGGTACGTCTAAAAAAGCTTGAATTGTATTTAGTTGAAGCTGAAAAGTGGCAGCCCTAACTCGAGGGTTGATAAAGTCATGAGTAGAAATGCCATTCTATATAGGTACTTTACGAAATGTCGATACTTCATGAGGTAAATTTTTGGTTTAATGTTTTAAATGGGTTTTTTTAACAAATAACTCGTATCTAAACATGCAAAAAAAGCTTATGTAAAATTGATATGTCTCAATTTTAAAAACCACATTAGGTCTCTTTTTATGCGCATCATACAAATAAATATACTTAATGATGCAAATCGGTCAGAGAATGGAAACAAGAGATTCTGGTTCATAACTTATTTTCTTGTTCAAAGCAGATTCTTACTAAAAACAAACTTAATACACAAGTTGACCTATACCTCTTTCTTCATTTAAAAGTGATAAAATGAAGAAATAGGTATGGGTATCTTATTCCTAAAAATAATTTCCGTCAGAAAAATAAATCAGTCGTCAACAAGCACTTGCTTCCATAATATGTCTTATGGTCGATAGATAATTTCTTTTATAATTATCTATATCATACACTTATTTAAAAGTAGCGTAGCCTCGCAGTGATATTCTCCCGGAGTAAACGTTTTTATCCCGGGTGTCGGTTAACTTCATACCGAACATTAAAATTGCTTCGTTAAGTCACGTCTAGTAGCGCCACACCGCGCGGAACAACATTTGTATGTATGTATTGTTCTAAATAAAAGGTATTTAATTTTCGCAAATTAAAGTATTACCAGTTTTTCCTCACTTCATTAGCTACCGGTCAAAAATAATCCACTCTTATCCAGGCATTTCAGAGATTTCGGAACGAAAAATCAACACAATTCGGTATTCTCCACCATCCGCAATAAAATACCAAAACCTTATTTTTATAAAAGCACCTATATTTTATATCGTTTCATTAATCACTATTGTTATTTGCAATTGTATTTTTAAATACACTAAAACCAATAAATATTAGGTCAATTTGATGATAGTGAGCAATGACGTCACATATCAATAATCTCATACAAAATATATGGAAACGTTCCTATTTGACAGATCATAAAATTGCGTCAACGATTAGTGGTGTCAAATGAAAAATTCTTTAACCTAAAATTGGTAAACCACTTCTTGGCAAACCTCTTCTAATAATATCCTTTATTTAAAGTACTTCGATTGTCTTCCGTTAATAAGACTTATTCAAAAGTATAATTTCCAGTATAAACTTAGCACTAATAAATACCAAAATAGATCAAAAATAATGTTGAGCATTAAAAGGCACTCATCATTAGAATAATCATAATAATAAAGATGAATATTTTCCAAATTCAAACATAAATACCAGAAGTCTTAGACCTCACTTCGTAACTGAGAAGTTTGTCTAACTGTTGGTATAAAAACAATATCGTTAGTTACTCGTTTCCAGTTACCTCTGAACTTCGAGGGAAAGTGTTACCTCGGCATCGGATTCGAATAAAGGGCTCTAACGAAGCTATCAGTTCCTTCCGCTTTCAGCTTAATACGGACTCATTAACCTTATAATTAAGAGAGCTTTGTTACAAGCTATAAAGAATATAGCAAGTTTAAAATAAAGTGCAGCTTTTGATTAAATATTTAGTTGTAATTTTAAAACCCTCTTTGAATTTTAATGATTTCAGTCAGTATAAAGAGCAACTTTTTTGAAAATAGATAAAATTATGAAACAAATTAATGGTAATTTAAAAAATATATTAATGAAATCAAATATTCATATTATTTATTTCATGCATTATGCGGTTTACAACAAAGGTATTAAGTATACACATAAACCCTGCAGGGGCACAGCAATAAAGTTAAATTAATTGTTTTTAGAAGCTAATACTTATGCTTATACTTATCAAATTATGAAGACATGATATTTACTCTTATTATTATTTTGCAAAAGTTCGCTGTTGGAAGTTGGATATCAAAAGCGGATGATCGGGATATCTGGCGTGGAATGTTGGAGACCTATGTCCAGCAGTGGATTGCGATAGGTTAAAACCTTTCTGCTAACGGCAAAGAGTTATTTGTGATGTTAAAGTTTGCGGTACTTTATTGGCTAAAAAACTCAACCGAGGACAAGACATGAATTTAATCTTACTAGCCGTTACATGTACATTAGAATCAAAAGGAAATATCAACTTTAACAAAAACAATATAATTTTCATGGTAATATACAACCTTCACTTAATTCCGTTAACTAGACATCCATTTTGTGAGACACCCCGAATCTCCATTTCAATGTTAATTACCCACAATAGAAAACCATACAGCGCTTCATTATTATTTTAATCGCATAAAACAATTTTCCTGTCGACAAACCCAAGCTGTTCAGAAGGCTTAAGGCACAGTAAGATACCGAGGCAAGAACGCATTAAGCCACCGTGAGTTTTTGCCATGTTGAGACATATTATACAAGAGACTAAGTTTAACTTTTATGGTAGCTTCTACTTATACAAAGCGCTGACGTTGATCCGGTGATACTGTGCTTTTGTTTGATCCTATATGGTTTCGTGGTATGTCTGGTTAATGTATGATGAAAGATTAGTATGTGTTAACGAATATTTATGTCAATGTTTTGTAATTCTGTCAATAGATGGCGCTGTTCGGTCCTGTATCGCGCTAGTTTTGGGTTTTTAATATTAATACTGTCTTTTAGGTAAATATATAAATATAAAGAGTTAGTTTTTAGATTTATTAGATTAGATTAGATTCTAAAAGCTTGTTATTTTAGATACTTTAGTCAAAATAATCAAAATTGGTTCTCATTGCCAATGTAAGGTTGTAATATGATCTGTGGTGTTGCTTCTACAATTTCGTTATAAAAACAAAACAGTGAAAACCTTAGCTGACCTTAAATTAAAAGTTTTTTAATTAGTTAGATGTGTTTAGTGTAAACCATTGTGGATTCCACCAACATCTACTTATCAGTGAAAAAGCTTTTAGCAAATTAAAAGAACTACATCGACCTACCACAGTGTTTCTCACACTTGCAATGCGATTCTTGAAATTTCTGCACAGATTACTTGCTTTTTGAGGTGTTGGAAAAAAAACACTCATAAAGAAAGGGTACTACACAGTAGATGAATATTTATGGGATAAAGACGTGTTTTGCACATATGATAGTGTTCCAGTAACAAAAAATATTTTAATAAATTATTTTAAATAGAGTTAGCAATGACAAAAGTTTAAAAGAGTGACTATCGAGTTTCTTGCAGGCTCTTCTCGAAGCTTTTACATTTTCCGAACCAGTGGTAGATTCATAAAAATACATATAAATTATTGAACATTCAAAAGTATCTGTAAAATATTTATTTGAATAAATATATTTTGAGTTGAGTTGACATTATCTTGAACCTAAATTGCATTCATTATTGAATTTCAGTCATTCTTACCAAGGAGTGCTATGGAGAGGGCTATGTTAGGTGTCTCCCTACGCGATAAAATCCGAAACGAGGACATCCGTAGAACTAGGGTGACCGACATAGCCCAGAGGATTAGCAAGTTAAAGTGGCAGTGGGCAGGGCACATAATGCGTAGAACCGATGGCCGATGGGGCGGAAAGGTTCTCGAGTGGCGTCCACGTAACGGAAATCATTAGGGGAGGCCTTCGTTCAGCAGTGGACATAATTAGGCTGTAATGATGATGATGATTACCAAGGAGTGACACTTTCAAATCTATAGTACTTTATTTCAACCTTCAGATTTCACGTCTAGTCTTATTTCATATTCAATAACATTGTCACTGAACAAAAAACCTTGATCAAGAATTTTCGCATCTAATCCCACATCATAAAGTTGACAATACATACTTACCTGAAATGATGAGCGTGGTATTAATCTCTAAATAAGCGACGGCTGACAAATGATGATGGTGAAGAATCGTGTGGCTTGTACCGATGTGCGTATAATAGATTAAAGTTACCAAGATGCGAGTGTAAACAGTTTATGCAAATAATGCAACTCACAAAGGCACATCTCAACGCTAATGCTTACATGATACGCCATGTTATTTTTGTCCCCATAAAACCATATCATTTATCAAAGAAAACGCAAGTGGGTTTGAAGTTGCTTAAGGTTGTTTATAAAGTCCATCACCATGGTGAACTTTTATCTTTTACTAGCTTTTGCCCGCGGTTTCGCTCGCATTAAATTCGGGATAACAAGGTACTTACATTTATCACTATACATAGGATTTCCCCTCCCTCCAACTTTAAAGGTTTCGGGGTAAATTTCAGAATTTGCAAAAAATATGTTATAGTAAGCTAACCTTAAAAGATAGACATATGCTATCGCAGACCTTTTTGGAGACCTTTAAAAGGAGAACAATACTCTCATACATGACTTTTGTGAAACTTTAACCGTTTACTCAGCGTACGCAGCGAAAGCTCCAAGTATGAAAAAATACCCCCGATTTTGAAACATTCTTCATTGCTGCTCCGCTTCTATTACTCGTAGCGTGATGATATATAGCCTTCCTCGATAAATAAGCTATCTAACACTGAAAGAATTTTTCAAATCGAACCAGTAGTTCCTGAGATTAGCGTGTTCAAACAAACAAACAAACTCTTCAGCTTTATATATTAGTATAGATTAATTAGTTATTTTTTTATTTCAATATAGGTACAAGAAATTTGAGTGCGTTTGAGTGCTATCTTACTTGATGAAATGAACGATGCTGTCTAAGGTGTATCAAACGAACATATATTATGTCTTTATTCTTTCTGTGATTACCATTAAATTGTTAAGCATATAAGTTTAAGTTAAGTTTACACATTACTATAGTCAACGGCTAAGTGTAAATTCAATCGATACATTTTTTTTATATTACAAGTATACAGGGCGGTCAGGACGCTCACCTGGTGGTAAGTGATATGCCTAACCATGACAGAGCAGCATGGAAGAAGATCAACAACTGATAGACAGTTATTATCCTCCATCAATTCCGCACTGCGCCCGACACTCGAGACGACAGATGTTGGGTCTCTTATACCCAGTAATTTCACTAGTTACAGTGTCCTCATCCCGAAACACGAAAGTGCATAACTCCTGTTTCACGGGCCGATATCTGGCACTGCGGTGGTACCTACCTAGACGACTCAGTATCGAGTCTACCACCTAGTATATATTTTAAAAACACCTTAAAAATGTTAAATAATTTTATCTTTCCTTCTAAGAGAGATAAATTTATTCGTCTTACTTTATGCGTTACTTATAAATTAATATGTAATGTTTAGAAACGCAATATAATAAAACGGAATTCATTGAAACCGGATTCTAATTTAACATCTTTTCTAAAAATCTAACACGAATTCCTGCACAAAAAAAAATCATTTCCTACTTTATATTATTTTTACGTTACCACTTCAATGTATTTTATATTTATGAAACCTTATTATGAATCTATTTAAATTACTTCGCACTTAGTACTAACACGAACATCTAATGTACGATGCTTTAACCTCAGAACACTTAAGCACTGGCTAGGTAATGTAAGGTATCACCTGAAAGGCAACCTAATACGAACACTGTGTCCATAAGAGAGCAATTTTGTGTAACAACATCTTAATTACATGTAAGTGGAGCGCGTGGCGGCGAGCGTTGGGTTAGAGGATTAGCGGTGACACTTTATTGAGGTAGCGGGGCTTATGGCGGAATTGACACGGTGTATGAGCTGAAGCGATTCTTATAATTATTAGAAAAAGTTCCAGAACACCTCCTTGAGAGACACCATTTATTTTATTTATTTATTTATAAAGGTGTGCCCACAGCTAAACATAATCAACGTTTGTATTTACATTTCAAATAAGGTTCATATATGCAAGCCTTTTACATGCACACTCAACATTGTTGTTGTTAGAGGCGTTTAAACAGAAGATAAAAATATATAATAAAAAACATTTGAATTCAACATACGAGTATGCAAAGAAAAGTTACAATATGATTATGAGTGAAGACTGTCGAACAGTTTCAGCATTTTGAGTTTTAAAATATTAAGTTTTTGTGTCCAGGTCAGATAATTTTGAGAAACGGTTTTATTTAATTTTTCACGAAATTTGTTGGAAGTAGTTAGGAAGAATACTCCAGAATTGAAAATCGGTTATGAGTTAGATATTTCCATGTGTCCACGATCAATGGAGAGTCAAGCGGCATAGTATATTAACTCAAAAGGTCCAGATTTTAAGGAAATATAAAGTGTTAGTAGTAAAAAAATATAAACTTTAATCTAGGCATTGGTCTCTTTAATGTCTACTCTTTTATTTACGGTTGCATGATTGTTTTGTTTTTAATATGTTTTAGTAAACATTTTGGTGGCAAATGAAAGGGCGATTAAATTGGGCCAATATTGGTCGCGTTACCATATTCAACTTGTGAATCCATATCGCCTCGATAAGAAGAAGAAGTCAAAATTTTGGAAAAATCAAAATGATATGATGATTAAAAAAACTTTCTTTATTGATGACGTTCAAAAAATGTCGAGCACCTTCCCTTACTTCTTCCCTTCCTTCCTCAATCCTATCCTGTCTCTGATTTTAAAATTGAAAGAGACAGACACTTGAAAGAGAACAAAAGATTTTGTTACTATTTATTTATTTAAATAACACCAGCTCCTAGCCGCGCATCTCTTCACTAAACTAATACACTAGGAAGAACGCCTGTTCAGTGTCGGGCTGTGGATTGAGCAGGGTCCCGTGGCCTGATTTCATTCCACCCTACCCCACCGGCTCCAAAGCTAGCAAAAAGGTTAAATCCTTTTTGTCTCAGCTAGGATTAAAATTAACCTATCTCAGATTAAAGCCTCGTTACAAGAACAGGTCACGCCTCTGGCAATTTCGAAAATCCCTCGTTACGCTTTTGTTGTTTTGTAACGTTGGGATTATTAGAAAATTCAATATTTATTGTCCTTTGTGAGTATAGCATGCCGCTCACGTTTCTCAAACTTAGAAATATTTGAGGGCATAAAAACGGTAAAAGTTTTAATTGGAAATTAAAAATACGTGCTGCGATGAACGTGATGTTGAGCGGAATTTTTAAATATGTACCAAATAGTATATTAAAAGGCGTTACGTAAGGCAGCTAATTTTGATATTTTTAAACACAATAGACAATGACGTGTTTCACTTGTTTAAAGGTTATAATTATATAAGAATTGGACTGCTCACTCCCGATGGATAGTTGAGAGCTGACACATCCTATCAACCTATCGCAGTCCACTGCTGGACATAGGTCTTTCCCATTTTGCGCCAGATATCCCGTCCTCCGCTTTTCTCATCCAGCCTCCACCAGCAACCTTTCGCAAGTCGTCGGTCCATCGAGCCGAAGGGCGTCATCCTACGCTACGCTTGCTAAGACGCGGTCTCCACTTCAGAAACCGTATGCTCCAACGGACATCGGTCCTGCGATATACGTAACCAGCCCACTGCCACTTAAACTTTCTGATCCGGCGAGTTATGTCGATAACGCGAGTAGCTGACAAATAACCGATGCTTAATTTCTATTCTGTGTTTGACTTATACCTACTGAAGACCGTGTATAAGATGTTATCAACGTACATTTTTGTACCAAAGTTGTTATGTGTTATGATTGTTATAAACCTTGAAACAGAAGAAAGAGATAAGATATCGGCGATACAAGCTGTGAGATACTGTGACTTAACATCTGTACGTTACCGATTAGCAGCTACACTGTGTCCGTTAAATATTTGAATACACTAGTTTTAAAATAATAAAAAATATAACTTTGAAACTGGTTAAGAACCTTGTAGGTCGCAAAAAGCTTTGTGCTTTGAGGCTAAACGTTTCTTTAAGAGTTATTGCCATAGTAAAATAATGGTAATATTTGCCATTCATATACTGTATTATTGTGAGGTGAATTAGAGATAACAGTAGATTACCTTTATCAGGTTAATTTAATGAGAAAGCACAGCTCGGGAGGATGTTTAAATCCTGAGCAGCGTCTCGCACACAAGTAGAGAGGGAACCATTCTGTTAAAACTCATAGATTTGTAACAGATGCTTATTCTTACGGAATAAAATAAATAAACCAAACCACAATACTGAAAGCCGTGGCAGCCTATAATTAAGGCATTACTTAATCATGTATTCATGTGTGTCCAATACTGTAATTAAATTTACTAAGTGTATGTTCTTGTTGGTTGTCCAATAAATAAATAAATAAATCTCTACAGCGAAATGGTGCCAATCGTTGAATTATTCTAGAATTGTGACATATCTGCGTGTGCACCTTGAATTTAAATTTGTCGCTTGAATTCTCCAGCATTCAAGGTGGCTTATTCCAAATATATTTGCGCCCGCAGCCATTTGTTGACGCCATGTTATCTTTATCCAAATGGTATAATAAAACAAAGTTCGGTGTTGCGATGTCAGCTTTTCTAACGGACTCGTAAATATTATCATCGTATCGGATGTTTACAAGTTTCAATTTGTCGCAGATTGCAGCTGATTTGGAAAAACGATTGTGTTTACTGCGTTTTGATAGTTTGGTTAATGGACATGTGTTTTTCAAGACGACCATTTGATGTAATGGTTGAGGCGCTGGCTACTACACCAAGGGTTCAGGGTTCGATCCCCGGCAGTACAAACATTTGTGTGCATGAACATATTGTCTGTTTGTAGTGGTCTGGGTGTTTTTATGTATAATATGTTTTACGCTTAACTTGGGGCTAGATAGCAATGTGTGAATGTAATTGGATATTTATATTTATCTAAATAGGTACTTCTTCACAAATATTTGCTATTCAGTTAGTATTTACTGTATGGACATAATGTTATACTCTACGAACGGATAAACGGCGTACACATACCACTCTTTATGTAAATAAACACCACCATTTGGCTTAAAAAGCAATGTTCCCAAAATGGAATTAATGACAGAATGTGAAGTCAAAGCCTGTGACGTGCTCGCGGCGCAGGCGGCAGGATTATCACGTAATTGGGAGCCCCTCCAATTACTTAAAAGGAGGAGGAAACCAGCTGAAGGGTCATCTGATGGATGAACCCTTGTCCTGAGGGCATCGGTTACATTCGTAAGTAATTCATTGATTAACGTATATTCGTAACAGGCACGCTCCCATCGGCGCACTGTTTGAAGTAGCAAACATGTTCATAGTTTTAAGATATTTTTTAAAAGCTAGGTAAGTGTATGGTAGTTGGCATTAGCGTATGAATAATTATAACACTGCTTGTACTCAACCAAATCAATCAGCCTTTATCATTATTTTGCAGAGCACAGTCCTCCTCACTCACATGGAACAGTTCTTCCCATTCAAAACACTTTAGCTGAAACAAAGTTATACTAAGAGGTCTCATTGGTTCTGCGACATACCGGCCGGCTACCGACCAGCCCAGTGCCACTTCAACTTGCTGATTTAGTAGGTTATATTTCAGTTCTCTCATGAACAGTATACAGTATAGAGCGTCGGTGGCTCAGTGGTGTGGACTGTCGCCTTCCTACCGGGAGGGCTGAGGTTCAAATCCCGACACGTACCAATGTATTTTCGAATTTTCGAAAATATATGTACGTTATCCGACGCTCTTACGGTGAAGGAAAACATCGTGAGGAAACCTTCATGCACGCCTGCGAAGAGATTCGAAGGTTGTGTGTGAAGTCGTCCAATCCGCACTGGGCCCGCGTGGACGACTAAGGCCTAATCACCCTATACGGGTAGGCTCGTGCCCCTCGGTGGGGACGTTTAATGAGCTGATGATGATGATGATGATGAACAGTATAATTTGATTTTATCACTAAGATAATCCCCAAGTATAGCTCTCGGTTGCCCGTAGATTTTTGGTTTTGATTTGTGCAAAGTATACCTTAACCATGACAGAGCGGCATTGATTGAGTTAAGAACAACAACTGATAAACAGTTATTTTACTATCCATCAATGCAGCACTGCGCCCGACACCCGAGACAACAGATGTTAGGCCTCTTACCTATACCCGATAATTTTACTAGTTTAAGTTATATTAAAAAGCTTTTTAATATTGATCAGCGATTCAGCTACACTATATTGACTTTCATTTATACAAAACCCATTATTTACTAGTCACAAGACATATTTGTCGCATAAATAACCAATACTTGCGGTTCACATATCACCGAAAGTCTCGAACTTTGCTACAATCGGATGTTTACACGGTTCGCTTCTTGAACAGTTTCTGCTGATGTTGAAGTTTTAAATAAAATAGTTCTTGTCAAATACCGCAGTTCTGCTTTATTTACTTTATTATACTTTGAGGATTGCGTGAGTAAACAAACAGGCATTGTATTTCTACTTGGTTTAAAAATGGCACAATATCAAAGTCACCTATACGCATTTGACCCGCATTGTGGGTTACATCCCAAGCTCCCCATAGATATGCTATGTGCTGTGATCAGTGTTGCCACCTGAGTTTTAGAAAAAGGGCTTTTTGAGAAGTTAAAAGGATTAGAATGAACGTCAAAATATTTTCTGTTCTAAGGATGCTGCAATAATCATCTCAAAAAACCGTGTTTAGAGCGTCTGAAAAAGGTCATCATGACCGATGAAATGGCAAAAAATTACTTGTTAGCATGTCGAAAACTTCATAATTTGGTAAATTTCAAGACAGTGAAAAAGAGCTAGAATACTCTTTTCGGGCTAAATCGTTAAAAAAGGAGTTTACCTATAATAAAAAGTGCTACATCTAGCTACAAAAGGGCTAAAGTGGCAACATTGACTGTGATATGTATTTTGTAAATAGCAAGCGAGTCGCAGACGTTCTTGTAGGTCGAGGTAATTCTGTAGTCACCTCAACCATTTTCAAACCAGTGTCTAGAAGCCTGAATAGCCCCCGGACATTCAATAATAATAAAAACCAACAGGAATAATTCTTCGACTTTCTCCGCACCAATCGGACTCAATATTATTATTTATTTTTTTTTTTTTTTTTATAGTATCGGGGCAAACGAGCAGCAGATCACCTGATGGAAAGTGATACTGCGCCCATGGACATTTGCAACACCAAAGGTACTACAAGATGCGTTGCCGGCCTTTTAGAAAGAGTACGCTCTTTTCTTGAAGGTTTGCAGGTCGAATTTGCCGGAAACCGCATGCGGCACTCAACTTCCACATTTTGTTGGTGCGGGGCAGAAAGTTTCTGTTAAAGCGCACTGAAGTGCTTTGCCAACTGTCAAGTGTGGTGGGGGTGGTAAGTTGCCGCGTTAGATTACATGGCGGAAAGAGGCGGCAGGGATCAGACCGAACAGTTTCCCCGGAGCACTCCCAAACAATGGTATATGCGATAGAGAATGCTTAATATGAAGCTACATCTCTACGCAGCGCCAAGGAGTCAAGCCTAGCCGAACATCACGGCAATCGACACTCGAAGTCGCTCTTCGCTGAATGCGGTCTAGAGGAAGAAGCTGTACTGGGGAGCCCCTGCCCAAAGATGAGAACAGTATTCCATTAGAGGTCGAACCTGCGCCTTATAAAGTTGCAGGCGGTGAGCCGGTGTGAAATACCGTCTCGATCTATTGAGCACGCCAAGCTTCTTCGAGGCTAATTTAGCTCCCAACAATCACAAATATGTTTCGTTGTTTCGCAAATTATCTAACTTACCTGAGTGCGCCGTGTGTAATTTATGTGGAAGTGGTAATGGGCTGGCAAATGAAGTTTGCCAGTACGGCAACCGCTTATTGACCTCAAACAGTAATGGAGCGCTGCTTTATGAATTAGTTTACCCGATGCATTTGGCTTTCTAAATTGCGTTCTGTATATTTATAGAGACTTTATGACTACACATATGTATTAGTATGTACATTTGTAATTATTTGTGCAGTGGAAATAATTAACGAAGGCTTCGTTAAGCAGTCCACAAATTCGGCTGTAATGATGATGATTATACATAAAACTAATAAGTACAATATAAAAAAGAGATATAAACAATCATTAGCAACAGCTCATATAAGTCCCCATTGAGGGGTACGAGCCTACGTATAGGGTGTATAGACCTTAGTCGCCTACGCGGGCTCAGTACGGATTGGTCGACTTCACGCACAAACTGAATCACTTCGCAGACGTGCGCAGGTTTCTCTCACGATGTTTCGTTCACCGTAAGCGTCAGATAGACGTACATATATTATATGTATCCCAGTCTGACTGCGGATGTTCAAATACTGTACTGTATGTTTATAAGCAATAGTTGTATAAGCGAATAGATTAAAGAACATTGTTTCTTTTGTAAAATAATGATTTAATATTATTATATAAATTTGATAAAATACATGGCCTTCCCCCGCCATAAATATGTTCATTCTATGGACATCGGATTTTCACTTCAATTTACTCTGATTCCATGGAGGATGGGCCGGGTGCTAGTATGGGATGCAACTTGTGCAGACACGCTGGCCTCTTCCCATCTACATGGTACAAACAACAGAGCTGGTGCGGCTTGTGAAGCGGCTGAAAAAGCCAAAGCATGCAAATACAGGGGTCTGGGCTCCGAATATGATTTTGTTACGTTCGGTGTCGAGACCCTTGGTCCGTGGGGTTCTAGTGCTTTTCAAAGAGATTTCCACAAGGTTAGTCGACGTCACAGGTGACCGAAGATCTGGCAGCTACCTTGGACAAAGAATCAGTCTGTCAATCCAAAAGGGTAACGCTGCCAGTATTTTCGGAACTTTGCCGAAAGGGACTTCTTTTAATTATATTTTTTAGTTTTAATTATTTATATTAAGTGTTTAGGGTGCAATATATTTAAACCGAATAATGTAATGTAGTAAATAAAAATATATGTATTTATCAGTAATTTCAAATTCATTTACTCTGCTCATTTTGTACAATGACGTAAAAAAGTATGGATTCGTGATATGCTCACAAAACAATCGAAGTGTTCCGAAGGCTGTGACAGCACACATACGCATATTTCGAATTTCGAACACATTTGCCTAAACAAAAGAGTACAAACTGTACTCTCTTCGGCGGTTCGTTTTTGAGGCACGGATGGCGTATCTACTAAATGTAGGTACATATCATTGATTTTGTACTTCAGTTTGAAGTTAAAAAAAGGTAATAATTCTTTATTACACAGAAAAAAGCATAGGCATAACACAACAAGAAACAACAAAAGACGAGTAGTATGTTAACCTTATTGCTAAGGTAACAATTTTTTCTAGGCAACATTTGATTGAAAGAAAAATGCTGATTGGTAAGCGGGCTAGTGCAAAACGAATCAAAACTTAATCTAAATGCATAGTTATATTAATAGTACTTAAACTAATTACATGGAACTACATAAATAATTATTTAATAAATAATATATTATAAAACAAATACATAAACTAATAAACGATAGTTTCAAAACACTTAAGTCACTCACATATTTCATTGAAAACACATTTCTAAACTGGAAGCGGTTCTATTGTGGACGTTGATTTGTTGCAGCGCATATGAGTAGCGGTTAATCTCCGAAATGGCGCTGAGCGGCCATGATTGATATAGCCTGTGACGTCACAGCGTGTTGACAGCACAACAATCTTTGGCGACGGCTGAGGGATTTAGAGATCCTGTCGGAATGGTTAGTTGCAGATGTAGGCGATAGAGTTATGACTCAAAAAATGTAATGGACTTTAGTCTCCGCTGAGATCAATTTTGTGAATAATTGCATGGAGATAGACAGACTCTTTATTGCTCATAATGAATTTGAATTAAATACAAACACAAAACATGGCCGACTGGTAGGACATAGACTTCTCGAACAGCATAGTTTTGGGGGGATTTGGTCGTAATACGAACGCGGATTGAAAGGTGCTATCACCCTAAGATTGTAGCAAGGACCGACAGCTTGACCCCCATCCCTATCTGAATTTTCTCTTTCAGGCCCATATTTTTTTCCTTTAATTTCACGACTATAGAGCTGCATCTAGCTTGACCATATACGGTTAGTAGTTAGTGCATTAAAATACAGACGGTTATAGAGCAAAACACATAGATTTGAGCAATGATATATACTCCACATGGGTCGTCAAACATATTTCATTGAAAACACATTTCTAAACTGGAAGCGGTTCTATTGTGGACGTTGATTTGTTGCAGCTCATATTAGAAGCGGTTAATCTCCGAAATGGCGCTGAGCGGCCATGACTGATATAGCCTGTGACGTCACAGCGTGTTGACAGCACAACCCAGATCCCGTCCTGGTTAATTGCAGATGTAGGCGATAGAGTTATGAGTGTTATGACTCAAAAAATGTAATGGACAGTCTCAGCCTAAAATCAATTTTGGGGACAAATCTTGTAGGCCGGCAACGCATCTTGTAGCTCCTTTGGTGTTGCAAATGTCCATGGGCGGCAGTATTCACTTTCCATCAGGTGATCTGTCTGCTCGTTTGCCCTCTATACTATAAATAAAAATGCATGGAAATAGATAGTCTTTATCGCTCATAATGAATTTGAATTCAATACGAATAAAAAAATTATTAAAACCGATACAGAGGCCAAAGGCGGCCTTATCGCTACAAACGATCTCTTCCAGGCAATCTAAGGATAAAGAAGACGAAAAAGTTAGGTAGAGTTGAGTGGAGTTGAGCGTTTGGGAGACAAGTGGCTATAACCTTTAATATTGTGACCTTCTGTAAACAGAAGGTGTTGTCATCAACATCATCAGTCTTTAGAATCTACCGTCCGAACGAGTGGAAGCTACATTTGACATTTATAAGTAGTGTTGCAGCTCGATAGTCGACTATCGACAGTTGGACAAAAGCAACAGTATCGATAGGCCAATCGATAGTATCGATGATTTTCGAGGTCAACTATAAATAGCAGAACTTGATAGTTCTGCAATAGTGTTCATAAGTGTTCTATGGGGACCTAAACTGAATAAATACTTTAATTTTGATTTTTAATATAATGTCGGTGGCTCAATGATGTGGAAACATCGTAAGGAAACCTGCGCACGCCTGCGAAGAGATTCAAAGGTTGTGCATGAAGTGATCCAACCCGCACTGGGCCCGCGTGGACGACTAAGGCCTTATCGCTCTATACGGGTAGGCTCGGTGGGGACGTTAAATAAGCTGATGATGATATAATGGCCTACTGGCAGGACACAGGCGTTCCCGCATAGCCTAGTTTTTGAGATTGGGTCGTAATGCCAATGCGGATCGGTGGGTGTTGATTACTATCAACCTAAGATTGTAGCAAGGACCGATAGCTTGACTTTAGCTACCTCATCTGATTTTCTCTTTCAGGCCTATTATCGTTTCCTTTTATTTCACGCTAAAGAGCTGCATCTAGCTGCACCTAGCCTGACCATATATGTTTAGTGGGTAGTGCTTAATAAATTAGTAAAATAATAAAACAGACGGTTATACAGCTCAAAACATATAGTTATGTGTAGAACAAACGTTATAAAACTTGTAACAAATAAAAAATCAAATAAACTTTCACCAAGAGGGCAAAGTTACTCAATTATCATTAGACATTTAATGCAAAACTGTTCCCTGAAGTTTTTCTTTCTTTGAACTTTCTCAATTCGTCATTGTCAACAAAGCTTTATAAAAATATGCCCAGAGCGCAAAGAAATCATAACTGACATTCATTTTGGTTATGTCAACATTCGTCGCTATGCTAAAACCGCGTAATCCACAATTCAAGATAACGAAAATGCTCAATAAAAAATTCTTGAATAAATGGAGTTTTTCTGGTAATCAGAAGAAACGTTTTATTAAATAACCATAGATATGTTAATCAACTTAAAGTAATAGGAATAAAATATAAGCTTAATTTTTATTAACATTTTAACTGAAGCAGAGCTGAGGTACGATGGGTACTAAACAACTAAATACTTATATACTTTTTTCTTGTTTTGTATTTACACACATATTATACATAGAAACACCCAGACCAATACAAACAGACATGTTCATGCACACAATTCTTTGTAAAGCCCGGGGATCGGACCCGGAACCCTTGGTGTAGTAGCGGACGTCTCATCCATTACACCAAATGGGTTGTCAAATATATAAATTTCTTCATTTCAACTTATGGGCTTTTAACCTCAACTACCCTTTGCCCTTTAGGGCTATATTACACAGGTATTGTCGGCTGCATTTACGGGGAAAGTTCCTTGGCACACAATCCTGTCGTAACTTGGAACTGAGCTATATCCCTTGAATAAAACTTTTAAATTGCACTCCACTCTCTAGATGGTTGGGAGTATTTTATCTCTTTCCATCAGTATGTCAGTTTTGAGATAATCCTAATGGGGAATTTTCAAATTGCTTGTACAGGCGTGTTAAGAAATAAAAAAAAGTAAAACATTTATTGCAACATAAAATCACACCACTACACATCGAATGGAATGAATCGTAATTAAAAATAAGACAGTAATTTAACAAGATGGTCGTATGTATGTGTAAACCATGTGGATTTTCAGGTGTGTAAACCATTAATGTGAAAATGAAAACTCTTACTAATTAACCAAGAAATTGAGCAAATACCAAAAAAGTAACCGCAACATATTCGGAGCATACACGTCATGGCCTCTGGCACGTCACACAAACACACACTCACTCTCGCACACACTCACACATACGCACACTCTCTCTCTCACACACAGACATACGCACACTCTCTCTCTCACACACACACACACCGACTGGTTTATTTTGCTTTTTTGCTCTACGTTTATTTTTCTTTATTTTATGTGGTTCTGTTTGGTGTCGCCTTACTTTCACATGGTTTTTGTTTCGCTTAATACTTTGATACATGTCGCAATTGTTTCTTTTATTTCTGTTTGTTTATTGGTAACACTCTTAATAGGTAGTGTACTCAAGATCCTCAAGGTAGGCTTTTCCAAGTTTGAGATCCACTAGCTAATGAACGCATCTTCCGCGTTCCTGTTACTCACTTCTGTATTTCATCATTATTATCACATATGTTGGATTTCTATTTTTTGTAATGTTTCTTTTATCTCTTACTGCTGCTTACTCTTGAGGAAATTAATACATAAAAATAAAATTGAGTTTTATTTCTACGTATAGAAACCTCCAAAATGTATTTCAAAGATTGTATTTAATTTTATTTTTATTTTCTAGGATTGTATTAAAGGAACTATGATTTATATATTGACTTTATTAGTTCTATATACAAAAAAAGTTAATTGTTAATTTTTTAAAAAGTAATTACTGAGTTTCTTGCTGGATCCTTCTAAGTAGACAACAACAGTCTGAACCAGTGGTAAAAAAAATGATGTTTATAAGTGTTCTCTATGGACCTTAATTTAATAAATATATTTTGTTTTTGATATTTTGCTTTAGGAAAAGTGGCTATAGTTGACATACGGACGGACACATAGATATGACGCATTCACAAGGGTTCCTTTTCTTCCATTGGCTATGGAACCCTAAAAAGTGGGAAATAAAGTAGTATCTTAGTCAAGTCTAGACAGGTCCAGGAAGGTATCGATCCAATCCGCAAAGTTCACTAGTACTGTAAGCTTGATTGCGTTAGTACAACTCTTACATTATACCTCGGACTCGTGTTTTTAAGCGGTTTACCGTCGACATAAGGAAAATTGCATTCTCATTGCAACTGGGATCAAGTTTTAAAATGGCTTCGTTAGTTGGTTTACGGGAAATGCAGAATTATATGCTCCGCGAAGAAAAAACTATGGCACCTCATTTAAGTTTAGATTTGTCGAGCGTATTTGAAATGTAATTAGTTGAAATTGCAAATTAAATAAAATGTTTTAACTAGCACGGCTTGCACGTGGCATTCTTGGTAGTTAAATTTCTCGGTTTTAATAAAATAACCCGTAAAATATTAGAGCGTCGGTGAATCATTGGTGTAGACTGCTAACTTCCAATCTGGCGGGTGCAGGTTCAAATCCCGACACGTACGAATGTATTTTCGAAATTATTTTTACGTTATCCGACGCTCTTACGGTGGAGAAAAACATAACGAGAAAACCTCGTCTGCGAAGAGATTCAAAGGTTGTGCGTGAAGTTGGCCAACCCGCACTAGACCCGCTTGGACGTCTAAGCCTATACACTCTTAACGGGTGGGCTCATGCCCCTCGGTGAAGCTGATGACGATGAAATAAAATAATAAGGTTCTTCCGGTTAACAGAGTATTTTGTGATGGGTTGCAATACTTCTCATTAATATCCCAATTTTCAGTTAAATGTAATACCCATCACCATACAGCTTTAGGTCTTGAAATTCTTTCGTCTACATTAGATATTTTACCAAATAACTATTTCAAAGCCGTCTTATTGAATAGAAGCAAACACATTACTCAGTACTTGTACTTTCTTTGGCTAAATCAATGCTTCCTCTTTAATCATTTACTGTAACTCTCTGAGCTCGAACAAACTCCTAATGAAATCTCTATTCGTATTAGAAATTTCATTAGTACAGCTCTGAAGTTTCTAGAACAAAAAAAAATTCAGCAACTTTTTCTAGTTTAATAAAATAGATGTAGTGTTAGCTTGCAGGTGTGTGTACATTCAATTAGACTTATCGAATTGAGGAGAACCGGGGAAAAGTATATATCTGACCGTATTGATTAGAAAACGGAATACTGGAATTCATCATCAGCTCATTAAACGTCCCCACCGAGGGGCACGAGCCTACCCGTATAGGGTGATTAGGCCTTAGTCGTCCACGCAGGCCCAGTGCGGGTTGGACACACACAACCTTTGAATCTCTTCGCAGGCGTGCATGAAGGTTTCCTCACGATGTTTTCCTTCACCGTAAGAGCGACCGATAACGTACATATATTTTCGAAATTCGAAAATACATTGGTACGTGTCGGGATTTGAACCTCAGCCCTCCCGGTAGGAAGGCGACAGTCCACACCATTGAGCCACCGACGCTCCCTACTACTAATACTGGAATTGAGCGAGCGAAAAAAATATTTAATATTATCTGTATTATTTATTCAGGGTAGCCAAAGATGTTATCATGGATATTAAACAAGTCAATAGTTGGTGGCTAAGTTACGATTGGTCGCCATTACACTCGTACCTAACTTGCTAATATTCCTCCAAAATAAAACTTTATATTTGCAATCAAGTAAAGAAATGCAACGCGGAATATATTCTTCTTACTTTCAATGAACAAAGAAGTTCCCACAAAAAAATATGGGCGTCCCACTTGATTTCGTGTTCGGGTAAAAATTATTTGCCAACTTTAAGGAGCGGATTGTCGCTTGAAACTTGTTACTTGAGCAGTGATCTTTTTAACTGCGACCCTTATCGTCTCCTCGTGTTTTTGAACTAACAGTTCAACTTGCAGTTCCACTGAGCTCTGTGTTATTTGCGGTGTTGTTTTTAACGTTTTGTGGGAGTTTGTTTCTGGGCGTGTTCATATCTCGCAGTTGCTGAAACTTGGAACTTTTCATTCCTTTCGTAGAAGATGGTAGTTTAAAAATTATAATGTTTCTGTTTTTTTAAAAACAAAGAACTTGCAAGTTTGTACGTAGTAGCTACATCGTAGCAGTTGTAGCACTGATAAACTTGTTACGTTTTTGGCTCATTGGTAGTCTCGGTACTGAGTCGTCTATAGGTACCATCGCAGTGTCAGATATTGTCCCATGAAACAGGAGGTTACAAGAGACCTAACATCTAATTGTGTCTGGTGTCGGACGCAGTACGGCGTTAATGGAGAATAATAACTATATCAGTTGTTGGTGTCCATCAATTCCATGTCATGGTCATGGACGATATCTGGCTCTGCGGTGATTCCTAATTAGACGACTCAGTATCGAGTCTACCACCTAGTAAATAGTATAATATAATACTGTAATAAAATATGCTTGAATCCAGCAGTGAACAGTCACAAACTGTTAAAATTATACTCGCTCACTAACATTATTTTTTATCATAATAAACTTTCATTTCTAACAGTCTTCCTCCTGGACTTATTACTCAATGCCAATAACATTTTAAGACTTGAGCACGAAATGTGAAAAATCTAGAACATTGAAGAGACGCGTAGACAAAAGTTGCCAGTAGCCTATCCAGTGTGCTGACGTGGCGTGTTTTTACGAGTTCAATCTAACGATTGGACGAATGGCCCTACGTGCCTTCCGAAGCGGCGGGGAAAATCGAAATCTGTTTTACTAAGATCAGTCTTAGTCGTTCGAGTGTTGAAAGAAAATTTACGAGGAAAATATACTGTGTAATATCAGTTTCGAATCTATGGTTTAGCTAGGATTATTTTCACATGATAGGGATAACTGGTGATTTCGAGGATAAATAAATATCTTCTGATATTCCCACGACGCCATCTAGTCCCGAACTAAGCATCAAATAATAAATATTCACTGACATTCACACAGCGCCATCTAGCTCAAAGATAAGCGTGAAGCCTGTATTACGGGTACTAACAACATATAAACATACTTATATATTTTTTTGTAAATACATACATATTTAAGGACTAACATGTAATAATTGAATAGCACCGAATTAACATTTTTCTTCCTTTCTATTATACATAGAAAACACCCAGACCAATACAAATAGACATGTTCATGCACACAAATGCTTGTACTGCCCAGGAATTGAACTCGGAACCCTTGGTGTAGTAGTCGACGTCTCAAGCATTATACCAAATGGGTATATGTCTTGTATTTCCATTATTCAGTTTCATATTTGTATCTAGGAAGTAAAAGTAAAAAAGTAAAAAGTTCTTTATTGGTTTACAATCAATTTCTTATTTCTAATCGTGGGAGTCTCCTTTTAAGCATTAAAATTGCCTGTAACAGGAGACACCGCTTCCTCAAGTTTTGCTAAGGAAATTAGCACAAAGTTGGTATCTATTCCACGCGGACGAAGACGCGCTCAATAACTATATAAAAATATATATAATGACTTTAATTTCCCCCAAAATGCATGATTACATAAAAAACTTAACACCTATTCTAGCCATAGGTACATAAGGTAGCATGTGCTAAGATTTCTATTGAAGAATTCAAGTAACCAAGTATTTGTTACAATAATTATATCCCTATTATTTTTTGTAGGTACAAATCATCACAATAAGTTAACAGAATCTTAAAATATTAATTAATTGTAATGTAAATCACCATAGAATATCTGAAGTCTAAATTATTTATTAATTATCAAAGGTCAGTGCTTATTTAAATAGGCAAACAGTTTATGCCCCACTGAACACTTCATTCATATAGTATCTGTCAAAGGTATTTTGAGTTTGAGTCTTATAATACTTTATCACTTATTATCAATCACTATCACGGCATATAATCACTTAATTATGGACAGATAACAAATTTATCTTTTAACTGAGAGCGACACGTTATCTTTATGAATTCGATTGGATTACATAGTCATGAAATGCAAAATTGTGTCATAAATATACTTAATATGCTGCGATAAATTTACTTAGGTAGGATATGTTGTCTACATCGACATAAGACTAACTCGCAAGCGGAAAATGCATCGAATGCGTCGAAAAAGGTGTACAGATTTTAAGACAAAGGGAAATATACTTAGTAAGGGCACATTCGTGTCGAAGCTTGGTTCTGCCATAATCAAACTCTATTTTGTATATGTAAAAGTAAGCATCAAAGTATAAAAGTGAGGTTAACAGGCCCACGACGAAAATAAAAAAAAACCTTATGGATTAACTTTTTGAACATCTGACTGTTAAGACCAAGTATCTGAAGGTCTATTGATATCGAGTGCAAATAGAAAACATATACATAAAATGCCAGCCACATTTTGTTTGCTCCTAAAAAACCTTTATATTAACGTATAAAATGTAGGGCTGTTTATGACCCCAAAACTTTTTTTTATGATATAACTGTACAAGACGATCTGGACGCTCACCTGATGGTAAGTGATACGCCAGACCATGACAGAGCGGCATTGAAGGAGACCAAAAACTGATAGACAGTTATTATCCTCCATCAATGCCGCACCGCGCCCTGCCCCCGACACAACAGATGTTAGGTCTCTTATACCCGGTAATTTCACTAGCTACAGTGCCCTCATCCCGAAACACAAAAGTGCATAACACTCCTGTTTCACGGGAAAAATACTTATATGAACAACCTAATTTAGATTTATAAGATACATCTAACTTGACGAGAACTAAAAAATTTATTGAAACACAGCGTTTATTGTAGTACCGTAAGTACCGTAACATTTAACAAAAAATCTAAACTAAGCATAATATGTATATACCTCCAAAGCAAAAGTATATAAGTATATTTATCCGTTGTTAAGTATCTATACTACAGGCTTCACGCTTTACTTGGGGCTAGATGGCGTTGTGAGAATGTCAGTGGTTAATTATATTATTATGTTGATGTATATAACATCACAACTTTAACCCATTGACACCGAGAATCCAGACACAATAGAAAATTTATTGTGTCTGGCGCCTTAAAGCATCATTGGCGGTCAAAGGGTTAAGTATATTAAAAACCTTACAAAGCGGCCAGCCCTGTTGAATGTCAATCATAATATTTTATCACAGATACGATTTTTATCTATTACGAGCAAGATAAATTGTATATGCTTCAGTAATTGGCGATTAAAGCGGCGCGTGGCAAGTCTAAATTTATTTAAAATTGCCACAACACGATGTTTCGATTAGGTCTTTTAATTGCTTTTATTGGTTTTGTTAGTGCTGGACAACATGATATTTACGCAGGGTAAGTCTTATTTCTTTATTTCAAAATCAATCAGCCTTTGGCTTAGTACTACAGGGCACAAGCCGTTCCGCAATGCGTAGCTTTAAGGAAATCAGGCGGTAATCCACCACGCGGGGCCAATGCAGATTGACTACCATCCTAAGGTTGTAGCCGGGACCGACGTCTTAACGTGCTCCCCGAAACACATAATCATCTTTCTTTTCATGCTATTAGGTAATTCAGCGTGTTTACATCAAACTGGCTAAAATCGCACCAAATGACTATGCCTTTGCGATCTCCCAGCGAGATTCAAATCCATGACCCCAATAATCGCTTAGGCTTCGACTATAGCTATGTGGAGACCTCGAGTATTCCGTTTATTACCGATACTTAACTGGTCTATGTAATATCTGTATATGTGAGTAATTGTATTTGAATGTACTGTATGTTTCCTTAAAATAAAAATAAATAAATAAAATTATGGAAAATATCACCATATCACATTTGGTAAAGTAACAGATTTAATGACAATTTTAATGTATTATATTATAATATTATTATTGTAACGTTTTTATCTCATATGTGATATACGACTCTTTGGAATTCCGGAGAGACTTTAGCTCTCTTTGTGTGTTTTATAGGCTTTTTCATGGTGAGTGCTCCAAGGAACTGTTCGATATCATGCCGGTGTCACCGTTTTACCATCGTACGACTCGACGCCGAGCTAGGGTCCATCCATACCACCTGGAAACTTTCGCTTCCAAAACCGTTCGTTTCCAGCGATCGTTCCGTCCGCGTGCGTGCAAATTATGGAACGACCTCCCAGCCTCGGTGTTCCCTAATAACTACGACATGTCCTTCTTCAAAACGAGGTTTAAAGAGAGCTCTTTGATAGGCAGCGGCATGGCTTTGCCCTTAACATTGCAGTTGTCCATGAGCGGCGGTTACCGTTTTTCATCAGATGCCTGCCTACATAAGCAATAAAAAAAAAACGACCCATGTAGCCTGAAATAAAGGGGGAGATCTATATCCAGGTTGAAGAGAGAGCCTAAAATAAGTGCTTATCTTTTCCATAGACATACAGTGCACGGAGTGAAACTCCGCGATCGCAACGATCAGCTGCTCATCCAGGAGTTGGAGCTAAACCTAGATGTAGACGTCTGGCAGTATGGCTACCCAGAAGTCCGGGACTCCTTGATCATGCTGTCTCCACAGAACGCGAAAGCAGCCCTGGATCAGCTTGATGTGAATGGCGTCTCACATTATCTGCACTTGGATGATGTTGTCAAGTAAGTTCCAGGAGTTATCTTATCGAATGATTTTATCTAAGACAGGAGAGAAATTATCTTAGGGAGAACAAATATTACCTTAGGGAGGACAGAGGGTAACTGAAAAAAGACAGAAATAACATTATTGATGAAAGAAATTACTTTAGGAAGAACAGAAATTACCTCAGTGAGGACAAATTTTACTTTAGAAAGTACTAAAATTACCACAAAGAAGATAAAAATCACTCTAGGGACACAAAAATGTCCTAAGGGGAAGAGACTTATAGAGGACAAACACATCACAAACAAAGACAAACACAACTTAGGAAGGACATAAATTACCCTAGGGAGAACGAAAACAACCTACCCAGTTTGCGACGTAGCTTTATCAATGTTTTATATGTATTTAATTTTTTTTGCGATATAAACAATTGGTTTTAACGAGAAATATTAAATGTAATAATATTACCAATCATTATTACAGAACTCTTGATGAGCAAGATGATCAGCTAAGGAAGTGGAAGACAGCCAAAACCAGAAGCAGTAAGCTGGTGCCTTTTGAAAGCTACCTCGCTGATATATTTCTTTTTATAAGTTATTCATTCGGAACTTCTTATGTAAAAAGCAGGGTGAGAATAACTGCCACTGGTGCGTACATAAATAAATATCCACTGACATTCGCACAGCGCCATCTAACCCCAAGCTGAGCATTAGCCTGTAGTATATTAACTAAACAAAGGATAAACATACGTATTTACTTTTTTTGTAAAACCATAAATCTTATACTTAAAAATCACCCAGACCAATGCAAACAGACTTGATTGCTTCCGGGTTCAATCACCCGGAAGCAAAGTACTGACCAGAGCAAAAATGCAATCTTAATATATACTATCCAAAATAGTCCACCTAGTAGTGGTAATTGAAGATTTTTTTTAAATTGTTTACAGATTGATGCATACCTGGAAAGCATCGCAGCGCAGTACCCCAACCTTGTCAGTCTCGTGAACGCTGGAAAAAGTTTCGAAGGACGTGACATTAAGTACTTGAAAGTAAGTATACGATATTTAGGCCTTGCAGGTAGGGATCTCTTAATTAACCAGGTTGGTATATTTTGAGGTATATCTGATTTATTGTAAAGTAAATACTCTTAAGCTATGGAAGAGCGGAATCTCTAAATACAGGCACCAGTTTTACTGAAGTGAATTATTTATCTTGAAACCAATTACAACTTTCCTATCTCCAGATCTCAACTACCAACTTCACCGATACCAGCAAACCGATTTACTTCATGGAAGCAATGCTGCATGCCCGCGAGTGGGTCACGACTCCCGTCACTCTCTACTCCATCCATCGCCTGGTGGAAGACTTGAGGGCTGAGGACAACGATCTTCTGCAGGATATTGACTGGATCATTCTGCCGCTCGCCAACCCTGACGGTTACGAATACTCACACACTACTGTAAGTATTTGCGTCTTTGCGTTTCTGTGTGAGGTGGTGAACCTGGCTAGGTACTGATCTTGAGGGGTTCGTCTATATACCTCTTTAACCCTTTGAACGCCAATGACGCCTTAAGGTGCCAGACAATAGATTTTTTATTGATTCTGGATTCCTGGCGTTAAATGGGTTAACTTTTTGCTTTCCACTGCTGGAATAGATCTCCATTATGCGCCAGATATACCGGTCCTCTGCTTTCCATATAAAGCCCCCTTATGCAAGTTCTTAAATACAGAGATTAATGGTCCATCAGGCATTAATCTACAGTTAAGAACTTGTCAGCTCCAACGGCTTTCGGTTCTGCAACTTACGTTACTGATCGTGCCTAAAACTATATACGTTACTCAAGTAGCAATAAGAATGTCAAAAGTATCAAATTTGAATAATGAACTTCAAGCAGATGAGGTAAAATTGGAGCATTATTTCAGTAGTAGGAGTTACGAGTCGATATCACTTATCATCAGGTAAATTGTCTACGAGTTTACCAATCCACGTAATAAAAAAATACGGACATATTCTTAACATTAATTTAAGGGCACTGAAAGTCTTTCACTCGACTTTATTTCAGTTTAATGCCTTGCAATATATTAAACCTTTAATTGAAAGTTTTTCAAATAACTGCCCAATTTTCCAGAACCGCATGTGGAGGCGTACGCGCTCGTTCAACGCGAACGTGAGCACCGCATGCTGGGGCATCGACGCGAACAGGAACTTTGACGTAAACTTCAACACGTCAGGCGTGTCTCCGGACCCTTGCAACAATAACTACCCAGGACCGGAACCCTTCTCTGAACCAGAAACGAGGATCGTGCGCGATGTTCTACTGGAGCATAAAGACAGAATTGAGGTATTAATTTTCCCTGCTTTCAAGTTTAAGTAACTCTTTGTAACTTTATTTTGAAATTTAAACATGATATCTATTTTGAAATACAACACAATATTATATCAAACATAATATCTATTTAGTGCGTCGATGGCTCAGTGGTGTAGACTGTTACCTTCCAATCTGGAGGGTGCATGCAAAATCGTGAAGAAACAGGCGTGCGCCCTGCGAAGAGATTCAAGGGTGTGTATGAAGTCGTCTAATCCACACTGGGCCCACGTGGACAACTAAGCCTATGCACCCTTTACGGGCAGGCTCATGCTCCTCGGGTGGGGACGTTTAGTGAGCTGATGATAATCTATTTTGACGACCCATATGGTGTAGTTGTTGAGACGTCGGCTATTTCAAAAAGGGCTCCAGTTTCAATCCCCGGACTATACAAGCATTTGTCTGCATGAAAAATGATTTGTATTGGGTGATATGTATAACAATGTGTGTATTCACAAAAAAAAGTATATAGAACAATATCCATGCTTAAATTGGGACTAGATGGCGTTGTGTGATGTTAATCATTTACTTATTTGAGGACAAATACGACAAAGTATCCTCACTAACCTTTGACCTATTTGTTGCACAGGTCTTCATGGACATCCACAGTCATGGCAACTGGATACTATTCGGCTACGGTAACCGGACCTTGACTCCGAACGCCGTGCAACTGTTCCACGTGGCATCGGCCATGGGAGCCACCATGGATGCCTTGAAGCTGCCAGCTGCAGGGTTTTACAGGGTTGGCAACAGTGCAATGATACTGTACGGATCGTCTGGTAGTGCTCAGGATTATGGACAGGTATATTTTTTATTATAAGTTTATTGGGGGATAAGTAGAATGTTGGTTGATTAGAGGTTTTGCAGGCTTTAAGAAACCTAAATAGAGAAAGAACGACTTCCGAAAGGTTGCTGGTGGAGGCTGGATGAAAAAAAGCGGAAGATCGGGATATCGGGCACAAAATAGGGGGGAGATCTGTGTCTAGCGATGAAATGCCTCATGTTGAGAAGAATAAAAGATGAGACCTGTAGTTACTGCAATCTGTTAGCTCAATTGTGACCAAATTTTCCTTACGAGGGACAGAATTATACAAAAACATAAGTATTAATGCTTATATTTTGAATTTTCTATATCGACTCGATGTTGTTCAGTAACCTAAATGGTGTATGTAAGTGATGACGTAAATGTATTAACTAGCCTATAACTTGCCACTGCAAGGCACAGGCTTATCCACAAATAAAATCTTAGCAAAATCTTCCGCACTGGTCCAATGTTCATTTATGGGCGGATGAATAAAAAAACAAAGATAATAAAATGACTAACGCATTCGTATTGGTATGAATTGAAACGAACGAAGCGATACCATTGGCCATGTGCCAGTCGTATTGAATAACGGTATAAACAATCATAATTCGCTGGCGCCAGCGACCCAAATGTATATTCCAGAAATGCATAGTATATATTCTATTCGGAACAGATTTGAAAATGAAAATGAAAAGTGTTTATTCAGTTTAGGTCCTTAAAGAACACTTATGAATGTCAAATGAAGCTACCACTGGTTCGGGAGATAGTTTTCCACTGAGAAGAAACCAGCAAGAAACTCAGTAGTTACTCTTTTCAAAAAAAAATGTGTTGAATACAGATTCATTTGTAATCAAAATAATTATATAAAGCAAATTATATTTTCAATTTTTATCGTATTATGTATTGGTAAAAATATAATAATCTACAAAAGTACTATTAAGCAGTTAAGTATTATATAAATTTAAATAGATGACAACAAAAAAAAAAAAAAAGTAGTGCAGGCGTGGAAATCAACATGTCCATGAGTTTTTATCATTTATATAATCTTCAACACTATAGTAAGCTTTTTTTATTAAAATAGACTTTACATGAGACTTAAACTTATGCAGGGGTAAATCAATTACATTGTGTGGTAGCTTATTAAATATTTTAATGCTTAATCCCACAAATGAGTTCCCAACCTTATGCAATCTAAGATTTGGAACGGCAAGTTTGTGTTTGTTCCTAGTGTTCAAACTATGATTATCTGACTTTTTTGAAAATACATGTAAATTTTTGTGTACATTTAGTTCGTTAAAACGAATTTTAAAATATAAAATATTAATAATTATTTAATAATATTCAAAACGTAAACGTAAGAAAGGTCGTATGCAGTTTAGATGAGAAAAGCCGAAGACCGAGATATCTGGCGCAAAATGGGGGAGACCTATATCCAGCAGTGGACTGCGATAGGTTGAAGAGAGAGAGATTCAAACTGTAATAAGAGCACAGTGAGTTTCAAGTGCTTGTGTTTTAAAGGTGATACTAAAGAAAACGTGAAAACATTGTTAGTAAAGTTGATAATAAATTAAAGCAGTTGTCTTTAGAATGATTAAAGTTCAGTTAATCATCAACATCTTTGTCAGAACATGACAGATGCAGTGTTGAATGGAATCAATTACAACAGCCTGCAACATGCACCACCCTGCTCCCATGACCCGAGACGATAGATGCTAGGTCTCCTATACCCAATAATTTTACTAGCTACAGTACCCTCATCCTGAAAGACAGAAGTAAAATCTCTCTTATTTCACGGGACGATATCTGGCACTGCGGTGATACCTACCTAAACGACTCAGTATTGAGTCTACCACTATCTGCCTGGCGATCGAACCCTTGGTCATTGGTGAAGTAGCCGACGTCTCAACTGCCGTTAGTAAAGGCCCGTGGTCCAACTAGTTGGACAGAGGCTGGCACCACTGGCCCGCACTGTCAAAAAAAATAAATAGAAATTAAAAGAAAGAAAACCATTTATTGACCTTTGACAGTAAATATAAAAAAATACAATTAAGAAAAAAAGACTTATTGGAACTTCTTATAAATATTACAAATTAAAAAGTAACATTAAAAAAGGTGAAAAAGGTCAAATGGTTCCGTCTTAGCTTAAGCCATTGTGATGCTTTATCGGAATCCATTGTAGAAATGACGTCAAAAAATATAATAATCACACGAAATGTCGTCGATAATCGAAATATTTTCTACCCACAGGCTGTTGGTGCACAATTATCCTATACCCTAGAGCTTCCGGGCTACGGTCACGCCTTCCAAGTGCCCCCCCAGTTCATCGAACACATCAACCATGAGACCTGGCAAGGGATCGCCGTGTCTGCCAGATTAGCTAACCAGCTCTTCAGAGCTAGGCAATAAAGGGCAATTTATGAAGACGGTTTGAAAATAAATTAATGCGATGATTGTACCGGGTATTTTTCTTTATAATTCATTTATATTTTATTTTATTTATATTCCATTATATATAAATTATATATATATATATAAGTTTCAATTAACCATGACAATAATTCTTCTTCTTCTTAGCGTATCGATAGCAAAAACAATTAAATCGTAGAAGCCCAAAAGCCAGCCACGGCGACAGCGCTGTCCGCAGCCGCCATCAAATCCTGCAGAGAACAGCTACTTGGGCAAGCAGCACACGACATAAGGTGGATCATCATTTGGGGCGCTCCAAGAAGACAGTCCAAATCAAGCCCGCCCCAAAACCCCTATCTGGCTAAATTGTCCCTACTCCGACCTATCAAAGTCCGAAGCCTATTTAAAGTCTTCCAGGTCGGCCAAGACAATTCATTGCCAGGGGGAAGCCTCTCAAAAATGGGGACAAAGGGATTTGGCAAAGTAACCGCCCCACGCCAAAGCTTCAGTCTTTCGATTTTTGGATCCATGGCCAAAGGCGGGTCACACTTGATAAAACTTTAAATGACAATAATTATACATTGGGTTGAAACGAAGTGCAAAACTTACCAATTTTACAATTTTTTGATAAACATACTAGAATTTACGGGAAGGCTCGTGCCCATCGTTGGAGACGTATTTATAATGAGCTGCTGATGATTCTAGAATGATGGTAGTAGTAACATACAATATTGGTTCACAAAATTAAAAATACATAGTCTTCAGATAAAATTATAATACGCTTTTCAAACCGTCAATTTTTAGAGTTCCGTAGCCAAGTGGCCAATTTTTTGAATTTTCGTAGTAGCTCAGCTATGAATAAACTAACATCATGTCAAAACTACCAAAGCATCTTACCCAAATATTACTCGAACCATTAAACTTTACGCGGATTGGCCGCACGAAGTAGGTTTGTGTCTACGCAGTGCGACCCATGTGGAACAAACCGGGATCAATTTCACACACCACTTGATGGTAGGTATGCGTGTGGTTACCCTAGCATTAAAAGCGTGTGAACTATGAGCGTCGGCGGCTCATTGGTGTGGACTATTGTCTTCCGCTCAAGAGAGTGCAGGTTCAAATCCCTGGCGACGAGTCCTACGTGGCGACGTACCAATGTGTTTTCCAATTTTCGGATTTTTTTGTACGTTTATCCGACGCTCTTACGGTGAAGGGAAAACATCGCGAGGAAACGAGCTCACAGCTAAGAAGAGATTCAAAGGTTGCACGTGAAGTTGGCAAATCTGCACTGGGCCCGCGTGGATGACTAAGGTCTATACATCCTTTACAGGTAGGCCCATGCCTCTTGATGAAGACGTATAATGAGATGACGAACTACGATAATATACCTACGTATAATTCTGACGATTATCTTGATGGGTTAACCAAAAGAATTAAAAAATATCTTTATTCAAATTCATCTTTTTAGACACTTTCATCAATCTGATATTCTTAGTCATCAATTTCTAATATTCTCTTTCTGAACTCGGTTCGGAGAAGTAGAATCTTCAAGAAAATCCGGCAAAAAAACTCGGTAGTCACTCTTTTGAACAAATCAACTGAGGGTTTCAAAACATGATACATTACGAATGTACATTTCATATGGTTAATAACGTAATGGGATGCCACGTACACCACGCCTACACGCGCAGATTTCCAACTGAACCTCTAAAGGAGTTTGAATAAACGAATGAGCGTAGGAAACGAATGGCCGTAATAAAATCAAACAGGCTGCCGCCGAACGGAACACGGTGGGAATCGAATTCTGAACCGCCGCTTTCCAAGGAAATTAGGTTGCAGAAACATCGCGAGAAATCGAGGGGAAACGTACAGCGCTAATGCACCGCGACAGGTTGCAGCGGAGACAAGATGGCCGCGGTTCCGTCTGTTATTTTAAAACTACAGTTCAATATTTGAAATTACTAGCCATTGATTTCTTGCTTTCGATAAGTTTAATCCCCCCTCTTCAACCTTCAGTCCATTCATTTCGATGACCCATGTGGTGCAATGGTCGAGACGTCTGCTACACCAAGGGTTGCGTGTTCGATCCCCGGGCGGTGCAAACATTTGTATGCATGATCATGTCTTTTTGTAGTGGGCTGGGTGTTTTCTATGTGTATTATGTTTGTATTAACAAAAAAATATATATAAACATGATTTACACTATTTCTTCTTCATCGAAAACTGACAACCCTCTAAACGTCAATTGATATCATGTAATTAAAATGCGACCTATAGCAGCGTGCTGGTACGTACCTATGGAACCTTAACTAGAATGTGTTACCCTCATTTTTTTGTCTAAAGATCGACAGCTTTTTGGGAAAAATACTGAGTAAATAATAACATTACCTTTAAACATCGTTGTTTTATCCTCCTTCCAGCATTACCTAAGAAGCTACGGCCTCAATCAGAACTGATGACCTGAGGTGACAGCCCTAGGGTGTCCAATTCCTAGTATTTGCGACCCGTTTGGTGTAATCGTTGAGATGTCGGCTACTACACCAAGCGTTTATATATATAACATGTAGGTATTTACAAAAATATTAATATAAATTGTTTAGTACCCGTAATACAACTTGGCGCTAGATGGCGCTGTGTGAATATAAGTGGATATTTATTATTATTTTATTTATTTATTGATCCGCGTGGAAGTTAGGGAAGGCTTTTGATCAACAGTGGACGTATGAGGTCATAATGATGATGACCAATAAATTTAACCCCACCTCTCCTCGAAATTTGACATAGCGCCTGCTATTATATTGTCTGCAATTTTTACAGTTTAATCTTTAGCTTTTCTGAAGAGACACCCCTTAAAATTTAACTAACCTTGCTCCTAAATACTTACAGTTTACTACACACGGAGTTCCTTAATACTAATAGCTTGACATTTAAAGTGTTTGTACAAAATTAAGCTCGTTAACACGTAGTTATTCTCTTTTCTTGATGAAAATAGTATTACCATACAAAAAGACAAAAACTCCTAACAAGGAGCAGAAGCCAAAACTATGATTTTTGATAATTTGTTTGTCTATTTTATATATATTTTGAAGATTCAGGTACCTGGCTTATAAACTTAACACCCTGATTAATCTTTGAGTTTTTTTTTTTTTCGGAATGACTTATTGCTGTTGGCCGCAGGTGGCCTTCACAGCTTCACCGGACAATTGGCGAGCGCAGATGGCTCTCAGCCCAAATTTATGCAACGGGCCTAAGGGTGTCCCAGAGTGGGACGCGAACCTCGGCTTAGGGCGTTGCTGGGGGGAGGGCTAGGTAACCTAGTATACGTTTGGGGAGAAAAACACGGCACGTGCCGGTATCGTGAATAGGGACTGGTCGAACCTACAGGGATTCGCGGCGAAGGCCCCCGCCGGCGGGGACGGAATCTCGGTCTTGATGTGTTTCTTGTGTTCTGAAGCAATTGAGATGTTTTACGCTTTTTGTCTGTCGCAATGGCAACAGTGACCATCACCGCTTTAGTTGCTTTAAGTAAATATGAGTGTTTTCTGTCGAAATAAAATTACCATTACATTGACGGACCTTAGAATTCAGGAAACATAAAATCTTTCTGTTAAAGTTCGTTTTTTTATAAAAAAATTTAGCAGTCAAGATAGCCTCTGTGATCCTAAAAAAATTCAAGCATCTCATTATATTTCTTACATTAAAACATTTCAAAGAAAGAAAGGTAACGTGACAAAACTAACAGTGACTAAAGTATTACAATTCATGCCGGGTTTTTAATTGATCGCTGATTTCAAAATAAAACAATACATTTTTGTAAAATCATCTTTATTCTTTACCTTTTATTGAAACATCGAGTCTAATAATAACTTGATCATCCATTAACAGATAAGTATTTAAATAAATGACAATAATGTTTATGACTATTTTATTATTAAACTAGGTAATTGCTATGGCACAGTTAATTACAACTACTATATAAAAAGTAATTTAAAGCAATTACATGTATCAATTTATATATATTGAGATTTTTGGTCCCATTGAAATTTACTAAATAATTTCATTAACACTTTTTCCAATCCTTAGCTAAATCTCAAAGTTCTCTAAGTACTTGAGGAATGTATTTTAAATTATATACCGCCTAAATAAACCTTAACTAAACAGATTTGGACATTTTATTAAACATTCGCTACGTACGTGTTTGTTCAATAATTAAGTACATTTTTAAAATAGAAGGCAACTAGTGATTCTCTAAGTTCCACTTAAATTAAGTACTAAAATAAATTTAAAAGGATTTGAAATTGTAGGGCAACTTCTCTCAACTCTTTCGGGTTGTTCCAATGATTAAAATTCATATATCTAGCATATCGTTTAAAAATCAAATACAAATTTCTATATATTCTTGCGTGAAACAAAACATCAATTAAACGTAAGCACGAAATCTGAAATCGACATTAGTTTAAAACCACTATTGTTAACAGANCTCTGTTGTGTTTATTTTCAGCATACGTTATTATACCTACTGGTAGAGTTATGAAAATTAACGATAACTTTTATTATTAAAAATCTTTCAACTAAAGTATCGATTCATGTCTTCGTTTTTATAACTTCTTGAGCACAAAATCCGCTACAAATTTTGATTTTTAACGTAGGAATTTTTAAGTTACTAAGCATACAAGACGGTGAGAATGGTCTTCATTATTAAGGAACAGGGAGATTGAAGGAGACCAACAACTGATAGATAGTTATTATTCTTCTCCGATGCCGTACTGCGCCTGGCACCAGAGATAATAATTGTTTGGTGTCGTATACCGGTAATTTTGCTACCTATAGTGCCCTAATCCCGAAACAAAAAAGTTTATAGCACTCTATTTCATGGGCGTTATCTGGCACTGCGGTGGTACTTATTTAGACGACTCAGTACCAAGTCTACCACCTAATAAATTATATTAATTATAGTAATCATTTTTCTGATCATTTCAGAGTATATTGCAGTGCAAAGGATTAGATTACCGCGAAAAATGGAACGAAAAGTTGGTATGTTTGACAATTCAAATAAAAATACCAGTCATTATAGTCAAACTTGCATGCAGTTATATGGAGATCCAAACAAATTAATATTAGAAACAATAAATTTAAAATTATTATTGAAATATTTCTACAACTAAATTAATTAGTGCACTCTTCGGACCATAATTATTTTAAATCTTAATTCAATAGTAAAGGTTTTCTTTATATAATATATATTACATCTGTACGATTTCATCGCACATTTGCAAACGCAAGCACTTGTTATTTGTAATGTACGCGTATTAGTTAATTTAGTTCACGTTCTATGTTATTGTGTACACACATTTTTATAAAAAAAATCAAGAATTCAAGCAAATTGTGTTTTCCTGTTTCCACAATTACAAGTCAAAGATTACCAGATAGCAAGATCATATACAACTTCCAAGACCTTTGTTTAGAAAGAAAGAAAGAAAATTGTTTATTCGGTGCACCAAATTTACAAATACAATCAAATTCTATAACTTAATATAACAGTAAAAAAGTTGAAATAAGGGACCGAAAAGGCATGTACTCAGCATGGTGTCGCGGCACGAAAACGTACCGAAACGCTGATCTTCCGTAGATACCTTATTTGAAAGAGGGACAGAGCTACACGCAGTGCGGATACAAGATAATATATAATCATACCATATTGTGGATACAATTAAACAAGTACGATATAAAATAAAATAACATATATATATTTAATACATACACAAATATACATACATATACATACACACACATAAACACATACATATGCACGTACCCATACAACAATATTACATACATATACATACAAAAATTTAGAATATATATTGCAGTAAATTATTAAACTATACATTTGACATAGCAGATCATTTTAAGATTGCTCAATCTGTGACCTAAGGAGATACCTTTTGTAGTTACCCTTAAAGCTTCCCACAGTCCGACATTGTTTAAAGGGTGGTGGGATATTGTTCCAACATCTCGTGGCAGAGTAGCGAAAGCTACCACGAAACGCCGCTGTGGTATGTCTCTGATTGAGCAACAAAATGGCATGTCTAATTGGGCGAGCAGAAAATTGAAGTTTCTCGTATAAGTACGATGGAGACTTAGTCTTTATTATACCGAATAACAAAGCGGAAAAATGTAGTTCCCGTCTAGACTTCATGTTAAGTAGGTTTCCTTGATTAAGAAATGGGGTAACGTGTGTTCTACGAGGAAAGTTATAACAAAAGCGAGCACATGCATTCTGAACACGCTGAATAATTTCTTGGTGTAACCATAAATACACTCCCAATAACTGTATCAGCATAGTTTAACTTTGATAAAACTAGACTTTCACAAAGCTTTATTCTTGTACTTATGTCCAAACAATCATGTATTCTATACAGTACCTTGAGTCTGTAGAAGCAGCTATTGACAACTTTTATAACATGTTTACTTAAAAGTTGCAAATAAAAATAATGAATTCCGAGTCTTCTATCTAGTAATTGATACTGATAGATTGGTGTGATTAAGGTCTACATTTCTAGGATTGTAACCGAAATCGTCGAGAGCGTCGGTGGCTCAATGGTATGGTCCGTCACCCTACACCAGGAGGCTGAGGTTTAAATCCCGCCACGTACCAATGTGTTTTCGAAATTATATGTTACGTCCGACGCTTTTACGGTGAAGGAAAACATCGTGAGGAAATCTGCGCACGCTTGCGAATAAATTCAAAGGTTGTGTGTGAAGTCGACCAACCCGCACTGAGCCCGCGTGGAACGCTATGGTCTAAACACCCTATACGGGTAGGCTCGTACCCCTCAGTGGGACTTTTAATGAGCTGATTATGATGAACCGAAACCGACAACTTAGCGTGCTCCACAAAGCACGTTTTCAATCTTTCTTCTATTGTGGTTACAGAAAAGAAATGGTGACAGCAGTGAAAACAAACCATCGTAAGGCAAATCAAGAGTAAAACTAGTAAATATATATTTTTTAGTAGGTAAGTTAGTTTGATGACTGATAAAATTTGCACTACTTTCGTGATATCGTGGGATTTACTACATAAAAATAACATAAGTATTATTATTTATCATATGCTAATTTGACATTAACTCAGACTACTGATGAACATGGGCTTCCTGTAAAGTACTTTAGCTCTACCATTGTTACGATGACGGCAAGTATGAAATACCTCTTTCAAAATGATGTTCATCATTACGGTAACTGTGCATAAGAGTCTGGTGACTTTTTACTTTCAGGAGTTGGCTAATATTAGTGTGAAGTAGATAAAAAAAAATAAAAAAATAATTTATAATACTCTTTAGCCTTACATTGCTTGAGTTAATTATGAACTTGAAAGTCTGGAACCGAATAAAAGTATTGGATTTAATGTTAAGCACATTAAATTTAAAATTAGTTAGATTATAGATTTGGTTATCTATCGCGATCAGCACTTATCGGCTTTTTTGAGGTGGTATTGTGCTTAGCATTTGTATGTCGACGTCTGGAGGCATTGAATTTGACACTCTTGTTATTGGCCCACCTTCCAATCCAGTCATAGTTCTAGACGTAAATAAAATTTATCAAACAATTATTTTTTTACAAGCGTCGATACCATCACGATTTCGGGCAAGTTGTGTCATTTTGGGAGCACCGACCATGGCTAGTCATTTGCCTGCAGCTGAACCGATACTGCCTGGGCATACCCTTCTCCGGCCAGCCATGGCATGCTAAAGTCTGCCGTGAAGTTCCCACACAGAGATCCCGATAATGGTGCTGGTGTTACGGAATGTTGACAATTTGGGTATTAGGTAAGTGCTTTTTTGACAAAGTGGATAAATGGACCCAGTTACCAACTTCCTAGGCTCAAGCCAACCTCGCGTATTCAAAACTTAACCTGACTCCTAACCAAATCAAAAATGTACAGTCTTTGCAGTTCCGCAACCTAGCTAACTTGCACATTTTCGGAGATATCGGGAAATTGATGCGAACCCTGAAAACGAACGTATAGATTTCATTTATGTCAAAAGTCTCTATTAATTTAGGGTCTATAAAGAACACTTATGAATTTAAATGAAGCTACCACTGGTTCGGACTGTAGTTTTCTACTGAGAAGAATCTAACAAGAAACTCAGTAGTTACTTTAAAAAAAATGTGTATGTAGGTCGAAATGTCCACGTTGATATTGTCTTTAATAGGGAAGATTCACAAATTTTATTTTGTGTTTATTTTAAAGAACTACATTTGGAATAGCCACAATATAAAAAAAAATAAAAAAACTGTCATTATCTGCATAAAAATGCAGTTTGAAATTGACAATTTCAAATTTCGCGCCAAAACGGGCTGGCGTGACGTTTGACGTCAGATATGTGAATGTACCTCCTTTTCTTCAAGGACTTTCATACGTTTGCATTTTTTCTCGACTGTCGAGACCTAATTATAAGAATTTTAAATGACTGATAATGTATGGATTAATGAATGATACTCTGGAAAAAAGTCGCGTTGACTACTTGTGCCAATGTGTTCATCTAATAACAATCATATTGTTTTTGACTGACACAAAACCGGGAAAAAAGAGATTTCGAGCTGTGAAGACGAATGAATTATTCCTCAAACTATTTTTCGATGCGGTGAAGACGACTATGATGTTAGAATATACTTGTTATTCTTCATCTGCTTGTATGAAAAACAAACATATTTACCTACCTAATACAATTACAATAACAAAGTTGTCTATAACTTTTTAGTGTAAAGATAAGGAATCATGTTAAAAAGTTAAAAACTTTGTGAATAGAGATGCTCATACCCCATATTTTTGAATGCTAAAACAGAATAATGCCTTTGACACCTGAATCAGCAATAATAAAAAAATGAAAAATTCTTGTAAGCATTGAAAATACACCAAGTTTAATATTGATTTATTATATAAAAGACACAGAAACATACAAACTTACATAATTAATAATAATTATGATATAAATAAAATAATGATTTTTTTTTCAAACAAAGGAAATTATTATTATTTCTTCTTATTATTTCTCACTTACACTACACTTTAAAGATGAACAAGGAACAATTGTTCATCTTTAGAGTGTAGTGTAAGTGCCATGGATGAGGACTGCACAAGGCAGTTCCATGTGAAAATCCTCAGGGCAGCATTTTCCAAGCAGTTTCTGCTCACACTGTGATGAGTTAAAATATAACCTTGTTTTTGCTCACTACTTTCATTTTCATGTTAGGTGATGAAAAACAATCATTTATCTATTATCAGTAGACATTATGCTTTGATATTTCAATAAAGTACCGTAAAAAGTCCATATTTCGCATCAGGCTTCTTGCGGTTTGGAAAGCTCACTTCCGACAAAAATAAATTATAACCATGTCAACATTAACTTTGGTAGTTTCCTGGAGTCTGCTTTTACAGACCTAAATTTAATTTTTATTCGAAAAATGCCGATTTTGTCGTTTTAATGTTTACTTTTTACTAAACCTTTAACGTCAAAATAATATGCCCTACATAGATGACGTAAATGATAGTGATTGGTGTTTTCATTTACGTTCCGTTTTAAGTAATTTCAATTCGTAATTATTTTTCAAAGACAGCATAAATTTAAATATAAACCTTACGGTGTCCCTTCTTTTATATTATTTTTACATTTTAATATCAAAATATTCATTTATATTACATTTGCATGTTCCCAATTGTAAAAGTATTAAACAAATAAATATCTCAAATCCCAAACCCAGAAATTAAATAGAAGAAGAAAGAAGAATCGATTAGCTTATTAATTATTTTAACGCGTATAAGACTGTCACTTTGATATAAACTCTACAGATATGATGGATTAAACGAGAGGGTCCTGTATTCGGGATTTCGAAGAAACGGTTCACCAGCGAATTATATTGCTGTAAGTACTCATTTACATATTATTCTTGTTATATAGTTGTCAACTCAAACAAATCACCCAAAAAAAGCACAGCAAAAATCACTATGTTTGACAGGAAACATTTGTTCAATGAATGTCTGCTTTAAGGCTAAGAGTCATCTGCCCGGTGAAGCTGGTAAAGCCATCCGTGGCCAAGAGCAGTAGTCACTTAGAAAAAAACGAATGTCTGCTTATATCAGTGCGGGCTTAAGCAAGGAAAGTAATACGTATAATTTGTATCTATTGCTCAACTAAGTCACTAAGTTTGGGTCTTGATGGTGCTGGGTGCATATATTACTTTACTTTGTTTTCGTCCATCCCTCAAACCGTTTGTCTGTCAATACTTATCTTCTGACTGTCCCTAGAAGCTGCGTAAAAATGCATTTCCAGCTATGTAATATTACCCTGATAGTCCGAGAGCCGCAAAAATGAAGCATTCAAAAAACGAGTGCTAAGGAAAAGGCACGGTCATTTCGCTTTATCTATAGGTCACGACTCTTACTTCGGAGTAGGCTGTGTTCAAGAGCAAGCTAGTATTCACAAAAAATGTACTTCGAAGCTGAAGCAATCAAAAGATAGAGCCATTTTTGCCGTATTTAAGACACTCCCAGTAAACTAAGAATCTTGAAGTTTTATACGTTAAGATGTTATGAGTACCTTTCACAGATACAGTACTAAATAAAAGGTGAAACTAATTCGAAAGCCGCATTATAATAACTATAAATAATATACTTACAGATTTTGTGTGGAACCATCAGTGTGCGAGTCCCCCTCGCACTTGGGTTTTTTTTTCAGAAATTTATATGTATTAAATCTGTCGAACTAAACAATAAAATTTTGTTTGCAGGTTGCTCTTTTAAAATCAAAATCCCCGAAGCCTAAGTGAGTAATGCAAATCCTCTTAACACAATTGATTCGAAACAAATAAGCTTGGATATTTTTGGAAGACATTAATTGAGAGATTTATTGAGGAGATTTTTCAGGTTTCTCGTCTCGACCGTTGTCCTTGATTTGGTGAGAAATTAGTATTATTTTTTATATCTCGTATAGTTTGAATAATACTACTTTATTTTGTAGAATGTGTAGTTGGTACCGTTAATCGTTGCAATTTTCTCCCGCCATAGCAGTTTTACTCAATGTTATTATGTGTTCCTGGTTATAGACAGTGAATTTTCACTTAAAACACCTAATGCCTACTAACCTAAAACAGTAGATGACACCAGCTCCTAAATGGACCATCCTTCTGCAAAATTTTCTAACGCACGTCCTAGATGCTATCGATTCATCATGAATAACTTAGACAGTAAAAAATATTTGATATCTCACGAGAAAAAAACATGAATAATTTTATCTGAATTTAATTTATGTAACGTACTGCTTATATCTAGTTTTTTTCCAGGATAATAAAAAAGATGTCAGGAAGACATTATTGAGAATGCTTAGAAAAATCAAATTGAGTAATAAACACGACGTAAAAAAGTAAGTTAATATTATTGTAAACGAAATTAGGAAAATAGTACTCTATTTCTTTTTAATGATGATGAATTTAGTAGTCAAACGAGAAAACAATTTTTTTTTTTACCCTAATGTGGTCCTTGCCGGACCCTAACATATAAATACACCATTTTTAAGGACTTAGTCTCCATAAATTATTCACATAGAAAATGATTGATTGATTGTTTTATTTATTGAATTATGGTAACACAGTGATGTGTGTGAGTGGTGAGCGTCGGTGGCTCAGTGGTGTGGACTGTCGCCTTCCTACTGGGAGGGCTGAGGTTCAAATCCCGACACATACCAATGTATTTTCGAATTTTCGAAAATAGATGTACGTTATCCGACGCTCTTACGGTGAAGGAAAACATCGTGAGGAAACCTTCATACACACCTACGAAGAGATTTGAAGGTTGTGTGTGAAGTCGTCCAATCCGCACTGGGCCCGCGTGGACGACTAAGGCCTAATCACCCTATACGGGTAGGCTCGTGCCCCTCGGTGGGGACGTTTAATGAGGTGATGATGATGAACACAGTTTGAATTTTGTGCTTACTAATATGTACATACTAATATTTTTTATTTTGCAGGCGCATTCAAATAGTGTCCGATTTTATAGCAAAACCGTTTCCGGTAGGTATTATTTTAATAAAATTTTAATTCAGTCAAAAAGAGAACAACATCAAAAGAGAACAGCAAGAGCCTGTATAATATAATAATCATGTTCCTATTTTTGGGTGGTTTATGAAAATTGTGTGAATTATTGTTTTAGCATGTCCAACCACTAGGACCATACGAAAAGCTACCGTGTGTATATATTTTAATATTTTTTTCATTATAATGAAATAATAATGAAGAATCTGGTCATTATTGTAAAAACAAAAGAAAACCTAACATTAATACTTTATATCCATACTTAAATTAAAAATGAGATAATAAATAATAATAATAAATATCCACTGACATTCACACAGCGCCATCTAGTCCCAAGTATTATGGGTACTAACAACGGATAAATATACTTATATACTTTTTTTTTTGTAAATACATACATATATACATAGAAAACACCCAGACCATTACAAACAGACATGTTCATGCACACAAATGTTTGTACTGCCGGATCGACCCGGAACCCTTGTGTTGCAGCCGACCTCTCAACCGCAACACCAAATGGGTCGTCAATGTATGTATGTATCTTTAGATGTTTGTCGATCAGCATGATATTTGGAATAGTTATAGTTTTGAGATTTTCATAGTGTCATAGGAGCTAATCTGTCCATGAACGAACTACTTCAAAGTAGATAGTGAAGTTTTGCCACATTTAAGGTGAAACTCAAACATACTTTTAGATCTTAAAAAAAGTTATTTTAAATCGAATGCATCACAGATAAATTATATAATGAAATGCATGACCCGGTTCGAAGGCCGGTATCTTCAGAGAAGTATCCAGCAAGAACTTGTGTTTTACTCTTAAATAATTTTGCTAAGCGGAGGACCGGATAATTCTGGCGAAAAAAAGGTGAACCTATGTCCAGCAGTGGACTGCGATAGGTTGAAGAGAGAACAAAATAAAACGTACGTATATTTTTGTGTTAATATTTCTAATCACAAGTCCATTCTAACAATGCTTATCCACAGGTTTCAAATAAAATAAGTAAATCGAATCGGCTTAAGCAATATCCTAAACGGTCTAATAATTATTATACCAATATTCATAAATAATTTAAGTATTTTAGGAAGGCCACCTTTAAACTCATTTAGATATAAAGAAATTTGTTGGGGGCTCAAGAATCGGTAAAACATCTTAAGTAGTCATCAATTTAACTATCCATGAGTTCCAAAATGTAACTGTTTAACCACACATTGTTATTTTGACCCAAAGTTTTAAGAATAGAAGAGATAATAATTATGAAATACAAATCTTAAAATATACAATATTTAACATACAATATGTTTGTCTTTTATATAGAGAATTAATTAATAAACTAGGTTATGTGTGGCGTAAAAATCATAAGCGATATCTTATTATAGCTATGGAATTTTAACAGAAAACATTCAAGAACTGAAGAAAAAAATGTAGTTCACTATGGCGACTTAAAACGAAAAAAATATTTATAAACTGTCTTAAGTCGTATTGTATGCCTAATACTAACCAGTATTACATTTCATAAATATGATGCGTTTTTTGAACAAAATCTGTGATATATTTCATCCAAGTGACAAAATTTTCTTCTGTGAGTTCTTTAGCTTTAAGTTTGAGGATGCAAACTTCTTTACTAAGTATCCTAACTTAAGCAATCAGTCAGTAACTTTTTCAGTTTATTTTTCTTAATTTAGCGCAAATGTTCAACTCCCCGACAGTAATTGAGTTTTATTTACAGTTTCCCGGTGTCTAAGCTTGTAAGTGAGCATTATAAAATTTTAAAGATATGGTGTTAATTATCATTTCAACAATACGTTGGTAGATAAAACACAAGGCGCATACTATACTGTTTCAAAATTTTACAGTTTGTTTATTCAAATCCTGAAACACCAAAGCCAAAGAAAAATGCACTAAGATTCGACGATGATATTGAAAGATATAGAAGTCTTGAAGATGAATTAATAAAGGTGACAACACTTGCAACAGAAGAACAACCTCTTATTGATAATAAAAAGCAATGGTTCTGGAATTCTAAGGTGATTTTAAAAGATTTATTACAATAGAATTGATATTTCGGCTTTGCATATGAGTATGTTCTGACTCTCACTATCTCTCTCTCTTCAACCTATCGTAGTCCATTGTTGGACAGGTCTCCCCATTTTGCGCCAGATATTATTTATTTCTGACTTCCGACAAATAAATCCAAAATATTCAATTATTATAATTTAACATTCATAATGCACGCATGTTAGTTGTAATATATAAATGTTGTATCATATTTTGTAAATGAACAGTAAAGATACTTAATACGAGATTACACATATTTAAAAGTACTTGCTAGATTCTATGTACGTACCAAAGTGTCAATTTTTAACTATTTTCTACCAGCACATTTTCTTATGGAATCAGTTACCATCAGAAACGTTTCCAGAACGATATGACATGGCGTCTTTCAAAAAGAGAGCGTATTCTTATATAAACGGGCCGGCAACGCTTCCCTGTGACCTCAGTTGTTACAAATATCCGTGGGCGGCGGCAACACTTTCCATCAGTGTGCCGCATGCCTCCTTATTTTATAAAAAACCAGTCATGAAAGCAGTAGCTCTTTCCCCGTATATACTTAGTTAATACATATTTGGATTATATAATGTGATAAATTGTGTTTATACTATTTGCTTTAAAATATGGACTCAATAAAACGCTATTTTTGAGAACCTTGATTTAATGGTTGAGACGTCGACTACTACTCTAAAGGTTCCGGATCCGGAGCAGTAAATATTTGTGTGTGCATTAACATGCCTGTTTTGGTATAGTGTTTCTACATATACATTTGTAAATGTTTTTACAAATCTGTATCTGCTCGTTGGATATTTTCATAAATTAATTGTTAATATTTATTTTTCAATGTAAAACGTAGAGCTACTTATACTAGTATAGTAATGCAAATTGAGAGTGAATAATATGTTTTCTTAGTAGATCTAAGAATTATAGGAAATAAAATATTTTTCTCCTTCCCTTCCAGAATATTTTCGACCACATAAAAATAAATCCAAATGCACCCGAACATGCCGAACTGATGCCAGTAAAATTAAGCAATGGTTTAAGAAACTGGTGGTTTTATCATCAGGTAATGTTGAGGTTCTACATTTATTTAAAACCAATAAAGAATCTGGGATTGTTTAATTTGAGGTCATTTGTAACTTAACCAAATATATTTTCTACTAAAAAGCGATGTATCAACTTTGTAAAATAATATTCGTTAAAAATTAAGATTCTTATGAAATAAACTTATGCGATGATAAAATTTCAGAATAACTGAAAAAAAAAATTTTGGTAGTCTGAACTTTATCATTTTCTTACTTGTGTCATTAAAATATGTTTTTTTCCTCAGGAGGATTACCGACCTTTTACAAATGATTTAAATAAGAAATAAATAAAAAAATTTTTTTTTATATTTGGTCTTTTATTTCTCTGTCTCTCTTTCTCTTTTACTCTCTATTCATCCTATCGCAGCTGTAGTTCTCGGCTGGGAATTGGTTATTTCTGACTTTAAAATTTTTTTCTTACATATTTTTGGCTATTTAACATTATTCAAACGTCTTTCGATTCAATAAGAATATTCTAATAGTACGCTATCTGTGGTAACTAAATGAAAATACGAGTTGCCCCTAAGATGTATCTACTAAAGCATTACTAAAATGATAACCCCTAGTCCATAAGATAGTCATTTAGTTTCAAGTAAACCTGATAGATGGCGCTAAACCACTATACGGCGGAGTAATATAGAAGAAATGCGATGATTTCCACTATTTTCACCAATTTGTATATTGGTTGGTTGGAATTATGTATATTGGTAAATGTGTAAATAATTATAAAAAAGAGTCAAATCAAAGGTGCTCTTATAGATGTTAATGAACGTAAACAGACTTTTTAAAATGATAGAAATAATTGTAGAAACATAAAAACACACATTAGTAAACTGGGGACGATGTTTCAATATGTTGTCATTTTTTATTATATCTCAAATAAGTCTTACAATTGTATTGTTTACAAAGATAAGTAACAATGTAAATACCACAATATATACCCATGAATATAAAAAAGGCATTATTGTGAAAATAACCAAAGTACCTATATGTACTTTGTTACAATGTATTAAGTGTTCATGACAACGAATACCTATAGTAAATTCTACCTTTAAATATCATTTATAACTAAGATTCCCAAATTCACCAATTTATTTTTGAAAAGTTATTCTTAATGGCTTTGTCCAGTTCTGGACGAAATAACCCATTTAGTTGTATTCGTTACCGATAGTTTGATTATTTTATTTTAGAACTAATCTAATAACATACTAATTCTTATGGATAGTAGCTTATATTTTAATTGATTTTTACTGTACAATATACAAGAGATGCAAATTGTAACAAACGTTACTATTTAAATACCTATTTTACTTTGTTTCATTTAACACCTTTAGGCAGCTGTAAAGATAAGCAAATTGTATGAATGTTCTTATTTGACGTTCACCGTCTTGAACACAAGTGGTTCAGTATGTATAGTATTATTTGAAACAAAAATTATCTGCATCTAAAGTTATTTTTTACAATATAATATTATTTACACTTGTCACTGCACGACGAACATCAATTTTAATGACTAGTAAGTAATAAGTCATGTAATTTTTGTGCTATTTTACATGAAATAGGAAAAGTCTGGGAAATCGCATTTACAACCCATCCACCGTTTTGATTATGCCTGGAAAGTCAAAATCAAGGAAAATTATACTCTCAAGCAGTTAAGGAATGTTATTTAATTGATAAATTGCATTCTCTTGCAGGTGAAAATAATACAATAAGAGGTATCATTGGAAATGATTTCGAATCGAGCTATGGAAATAAGAATCTAATATATTCGATTTCTGAAGAATAGTTCTCGGTTCAACAACATTAAATACATATTCAGATTTATCCCGTTATAGATATCCCGTTTTTTGTATTGCTTATGTAAGATTCGGAGTGAAAGGTCGGTTGGAAGCCACCGAATGCGTAAAATAAGACCGTTCACTAATTTAATATAGCAGTGCCCTGCACTAAAATAATGCAAAAAGTGTGCTAAACTACTTAAATTTTCAAAAATGAGTGTCCCCACAGCCCCGTCATTAGATCCTTATTAGATGTTCAAGTATCCATACACCACAAGCCGTTACAATTGATTTGGATCTCATGCTTAACCTCATATATCCTTTAATCGCTTTTTAAGAGATCATTTAATAGCCAATGATAAATTTCATGGGAAGTAAAAACACAGTGTTCACAGCTTCAACTTTTTATTTCATTTCCTTAATAAATAAATAAATTATATCAATCTTGTGCATCGGCAGAGAAAACTTTGAGCAAAAAGTCCTTGAATTTGTCTTCGGAAGCGGAGAACAGAAGATTTATATTCTTCGTGCTAGCAGTCAAATTGTTCGTGTTGATTCCTCTTTGATCTGTAAGACAGGTGTAAAATATTTATCTTCTTATTCTCTAAATGCCAATTGATGAAACATCGAACGGTACCCTTAATTCCTTGTATTTTATACTAACTAATGTACTTATCATTCATTTAAGTCATTATGTTTGCATTTTAAATTAGCATCATTGCAGGTTGTTTAATCGCTGATTATTGCTAACGTGAAAAAGGCATTTTTATAACCCGCTCAAGATAACTCGGGTTATTTATTTTTAAAATAAAAGTGATGTTATTCTGTAGTTAGCATCGCATTGTGCAGTTATCTTATGATATGAGTGCGGAAAATTTAAAAAAATAGTGATGGAAAAAAATAAGCTGTGAACGATTTTAGGAATATTGAGTTACTGTTTAATGGTGATTGGATTTGCTCTGTATTTTACTTTATTTTATAACAGGTCAGTGAAGTTATTGGTTCTATTAATATGATCATATATTATGGTATACACCATTATAATGCTGTACATTGAATGACAAATTATTTACTGGGTCGTTGTGCCGTTAAAGTGCAATGAATGACCTTATTGTATCTTTCGATACTGAGATGTCTAATTAGGAATAGCTGCAGTGCCAGATATCCTCCCGTAAAATAGAAGTGTTTTGTACTTCTTTGTTTCGGGATAAGAGCCTTGTAGCTAGTGAAATAATAGGGCATGAAAGACCTCACATCATACCATCTTACATAGGTATCTCACCCAAGATGACTTGGTTGACTACCAACTATGTTTAATTAACTTTCTTCAATCTACCATGGTCTAGGGTATTATTTACCACCAAGTTAGCGAACTTACTGTCACACAGAATAAATAATAACAGGAATATTACTTCTGTTGACTGCCCCGTTCACTTTATTTTTATAATTAAATTAAATCTTACCTCCGCATAAAATAATACCATTCTGGCTCTGCCTTGACTCTTCCACGATACTGTTGTCTAGAATTGATGCTATAACAGCTACGTCGAGGAGTTGCCATAAGTTACTTTTAGGAATACTAATCCGCTCGAACTGATTCTGAGATTTCATTATATTTGACTTTATAGCCCCCAGTTTGTTTAGTCGCCAATCCTAGAATAATTAAAGTGACAGCTATTAAAAGAAATTGTACAAAGAAGACTAGCATTTATGTCAATTTTAAACGTTTATTTATTATGATCCTGATTTCATGAGTATTAAATACAAAAATGTTCATAAATCATATTGAACAATTTACAGTACACCTTTTGTTTTAAAATGACATTACTTATGAATTAATAATAAATTAGTATTTTGGTAAAAATATTGCAACTTTACCTTGTGTACTCGTATTATAAAATTTTAACATAGGGGATTGTATTGATGTATTATAAGTAAAGAAAATAAAAAAGTAGTTAAGAAATACATAAAAAGCAAAAAAAGTAGAAATAAATATAGTCTGTAATCAAAGTACAAAACAAAACCAGTGACAATGTAAAAGACAACAAGAAAATATAACATATGTAATAGTTAAGGTAAATAAAGTAAACATAAGAAAAGAAAGAGAAAGAAAAAACACATATATTAATAAAAAAGTTAAAAAGAAATAAAAGAAAGAAAATAAAACAAAAATCATAATAAGGTCCCTGACCACAATATCAGAGGGATGAGAAAAAAAAAAAAATAGGGGATTGATTGCATCTTATTAGAATTATGAAAAACAGAGTCCATTAACTTTTTAACCGCCAGTAAATGAGATTGTGAAATACAAATGTATTTTGTATGATATATCCCACTGCAGTTGCACGTTTGATTCTTAATATCATCTTTACAACCTAGAAAGTCCACTGTTGAACGAAGGCCTCCCTTAATTTTTCTCCCTTGATTCTTATAAAAATATACATAATGACCTCATTTTTTATGTTATTTATATGCATGACGGTCAGGACGTTTACCTGATGGTAAGTGATACGCCTAACCATGACAGAGCGGCATTGAAGGAGACCAACAATTATAATAGACAGTTATTAGCATCCATCAAAGTCGAGACGACAGATTTAAGATCTCTTATACCCAGTAATTTCACTAGCTACAGTGCCCTCATCCCGAAAAACAAATTGCATAACACTCCTGTTTCACGGAACGATATCTGGCAAAATTTTAGGCCTCTACAATTTGATCATGTGTTTTCCACGCTAAGAAGAAGAATGGGTTAAAGAATTTTCTTCATAGACAATTTAATCTGTAACTGTTTTGTAATTTTATTGTGAATTGATCAAAAAACGTTATTGTTATTATACTCCTTTATATGCCATATGTATGTTGTAAAGTCAAAAATATTCGTAAAATAATATAACTTTCTTACCGTTGTAAGATTAGCGAAGGATTTTCTGATAAGCGAGAATGGGACACTCGTCACTTTTTCAGGTGATGCATTTTTGATAACCATATCATATGCTTCTGCGTCTAGCAAAGCGTTAAACTCGGGCGACGTGGCAAACGGAATCGACGTATCTGGAAAATAATATAATTATAATAATACATATCATTGACATTCACACAGCGCCATCTAAGTGCTTCAAGCGTAATCCTCATATATGAAATCTCAGTGAAAACTAATTTTTACAACCCAAAAAATAGTTTGTAATAGTCGTAAATTGTCGCACAAGTTAAAAAATAGTACCATTTTAGTTTCGAGTTAAGATATATTTTGTGAGAATTTTGTCTTGAACACCAAGCTGTAATTCTCCTGTGCACGTAACGGTAAAGTCTATCGAATTGGTTAAGTTTAAAAAAAGTCATGAAATAGTTGCAACAATATGCCAAATTTGAAAATAGTCCTCAAGAGATTCCGAGATATAGGCTGGGATTAGTTTGGATCATGGCTCGAACATTTGAAAACTTCAAATTTCTCCGAAACAATTTCAATTTTCCTTTCAAGTTTTTGCACCCCGCAACAATTTAAAGATAGTAGTCATATAGCCACCAAAATACATGAGGCTCGCGTGTAGACTGTGGGCCTCGGTGCAGTTGCTTGTGCCGTAATGATGCTAATCTACAGTATCCAGTAATTTTACTGTCTGTCTCACCTCTCGACTTTGAGGATTTACTTATAGATTTAATTAGAGGATCCATCAGAAATATAGGATAACGTAAAACCCTAAGGACTCTGGAATGGAAAGAGTTTCACTTAAGCAACCTCAGCTGCAGCTGGTAGTGGTCTGGAAGATATTGCGGAAAGTGAGAATACCGCTAAAATTTCATTTTATAAATTCCTGATGAATTTAAATTTCTTGAATGTGCAATAATGAAATTTATCGATCCATCTAAATACATCAAACAAAGCACCTCATTTTAAAGTTTTTGTTACTTAGAAAATTATTATAGGTGAATATATACTATAAATGCTTACCGTAAAAATTGCCGGCACCAATATAAAGGTGCTTTAATCTTCCTAGGAAGCCCGAGTCCAGTTTGATAGCTAGTGCAACGTTCGTAAGCGTACCAATCGTGACTAGATTCAGTTGACCTGCAAACATTAAAAATATATATCTGGAAACATTCATATAGCCCAAATTAAAGCATAAATTTATTAACTACCTATGGGTAGGTATTTAATTACGGATAAACTTATACTTGTGTCAGTTGTATCTTGTATATAAATCATACATAGTTTCAATGTAATTTATCTAAATTAATAAAAAAACTTATATTTATAACTTATTTATAAGCCTATGCCCGCCCTGCAGCGGCCCGTTATACGCTGACTATGAGAAGAATGACTTATCGATAAATTACTAAGATTTTTTTACCTGCATGTTCTTAGACAAGTCTATAAGAGCAAGTGCTGCGTGCTGCGGCTTAGCCGGTATTGCTTCATAAGTAACGTTTGGATTGTCACCCAAACCATCCGAACCGAAGAAACCGTCAGTATTATAGTCTATAACTATAGATTTCACGCTACCCCTGTATATTGGAATCTGCAATGATAGATATTTATTGTTTAAAATTTTAAAAGTAGAGAAGTATCCTTATCTGTAATTTTGATTTCTTCCAAAGCATACAACATCGGCTCATTAAACGTCCCCACCGAGGGGAACGAGCCTATCCGTAATGGTAGTATCGGCTTTAGTCGTCTACGCGGGTCCAGTCGAATTGGCTGTCTTCACGCGCAACCTTTGAATTCCTTTTCAAGCGTGCGCAGGTTTCCTCACGATGTTTTCCTTCACCGTAAGAGCGTCGGATAACATACATATATTTTCGAAAACTCGAAATACTGATACGGTAGTAAAGCACAGTCCGCACCATTGAGTCACCGATACTCCAAAGCCAATGCAAGTCTTATTTAGAAGGCGCATTGCATTTATCAATCCATATGTGGTCGAAGATTCGCTAGAGTTATCGTCCCCATAAAAAATATGGGTATTTTCTATCGCTATTCTACGATAGTATTCCTACAGATAAGTACCTATAGCACGTAGGATTTTTTTATTGTTCATCTTAGCACGTAGGATAATGAAATAATGGCAAAACACTTACGTCACTTCTGTCTGCAAGATCTAAAATTCTTTGAGTATTTATATAAACTTGGCTCTCGTTAACATTGCCGTGGACTGTGGTCAACGCTACTACCTTAGGTCTGAAAACATGAAAACAATAGTTTACCTTAATATTACATTACGGCTCGCCATAGTTCACTATGGAACTAAGAGACTACGAAAGCGTTAAGCAATAATCACCAAATTGGCGCGTAGTTTAGACATATCAGAACCGTTTAAGATTCCGAAAGCATAGATATTAAGAAATATAATTTTGAATAAGCCATTGATTTGTCATGTATATTAATCACATAGCATAGAACGTCAGTGGCTCATTGGTGTGGATTGTTGCCTTCTGATTTGGAGGCTGCAGGTTCAAATCGGTTTCAAAGGAAAAATGTTTCCGAATTTATTTTCGAAAAAAAATTGTAACGTCACCGTAAGTGAAGGAAATTCAAGGTTGTTCAATGTGCATGAAGTCGGCCAATCCGCACTGGGCCCGCGTGGCCGACAGCCGGCTTTTATTTCGAACTGACTATTGCTGTTGGCCGCAGATGGCCTTTACAGCTTCACCGGGCAATTAAAATTTACACAACGAGCCTAAGGGCGTCCCCGAATGGGACTCGAACCTCAGCTTAGGGCATTGCGGGGGGCCTTAGGTAGGGACGAATAATACACCACAGGTTATGTTATTAGGCATGTTTTTTAAATTTATTGAGAGAGCGCTGCTAGCCGTTCACCGCTGAATATTTATTCAAACGCGACATTTTAAGCATCCGCGGAAAAGGAGAGTTGGCCTATCAAATATAATTAGTCTGCCGACATTGACCGGCATCAAAATAATTAGTAGTACCTAATTATTATTTTTATATATGAATTAGTTTTTTAAGACTTCAAGACATGAACATTTATGCCATTTCCAAAACAAACTACGATTGAGGTTTCTGGAAACAGACAAAATTTAAATTCTGGCTTTGTTTAGGATGCAATTGTATGAAAGAAGATAGAAACATATATTTTACCACTAAAACGCACATTGCAAGTTAAAAAAACAATGTAATACACGAAAATGACGGTAATATCGACAAGAAAAAAAGCAGAGTATTTTCGGAACATTTTAATGTGATCAGAGTGGCCCATCTTTGCTTTCAAAGATTCAACGATACTTTTATACATTAGTTTTGAATCATAAATAAAGTACAAAGCGTAATTATTGTGGTAAACTTAAAAATAGTAAGTATTAGGAACGCGTAGTTGTCAAAGCATTTGATTTTTTGACACTTTAAAAACGGATGGAAGTGTCTGGCGCACTCATATTTTTTGCTCGTGTATGGTTTTATTATTATTGTTGCAAATACTACAAAAAATTAGAACAAGTTCTAAAATCAAGTATTTTTAAATGTCAACATTTTTGTAAAAATAAGGATTCGTTGAGATATTCATTAGATAGGAGCTAATTGAAATTTTGAAATATATTTTTGTATGTTTTCCAAAATTAATTATGTGAGCCATGTTGATTATAATTTTAAAAAAGTGAACAGTTGGCATTACTTTAGAGTGGGAACCAAAAATTAACATGTGCCTACTGTTTTCATATTAAATAAATAATAAATATCCATTAACATTCATACAGCGCCATCTAGACCCAAGTTTAGCGTGAAGCCTGTATTATGGGTACAAAAACAACAACGGATAAAATACTTATATACATTTGTTTTTGTAAATACATACATATTATACATAGAAACCCCGACCATTACAAACATACCTGTTCATGCACACAAATGTTTGTACTGCCCGGGGATCGAACCCGGTACCCTTGGTGTTGCAGTCGACGTCTCAACCGCAACACTAAATGGGTCGTCACATCAAATAAACTTAGAAGAGTAGCAGGACAAACTAAAGCAAATTTACACATTTTTTGATTGCGTCGTAATTTTTTTCTCTACATAGATGTTTAGTTTCATTTAAAACTTACCCTTGGAAGTATTTTTCAAAAAGCAACGCCGTGAATATGGCCATCGCATCATCAGCCCCACCGTCCTGATCGATCACCATTTTAACATCACCATTTTTTTTCGAGTCAAGGGTTAAGCTATTCAAACAGAAAATTATTATTAATTGAACCGACCAATCCGCAATAGGCTCCCGTGTTGGGTTAAGACCCAATCTCCTAGTTAATGTGTAATGCGGAAAACCTGTGCTGATATTAATTTTATAGCTGATTTACATAAAACCTGAATTTCAAAAAAATATTTTATTATTGGGTTTAATTAATGAAAACAAAAATGAACATCTGGTTTAATGAATTGTACCCAATAATTAAACATCTACAATTCATTTAATGGAAGAGACATTTCTCAAATTTTAGTTTAGGTCATAGTATTTAATTGTAGTTAATTAGCTTTAAATATTTACAATGACAGGACACCTATAATGTATTTTCACTAGGCGGCATTTGCTTTATAATAAATACTTTTGTTTGCAATTTCTTTACATATTTTAAGAAAAAAAATAACAGAAAATAAAACCGAACCATTCCACCGAAATGAGAGAACACACAAATATAAATAAAAAGGTTATTCCAAAATTCTTGGTGGATGCCATTTTAACTACGTAAAGCGTTGTTGCGGCGGCCTTATAACGAATGATTGCGAGACTTAACGACCAAGGATTTATATACTGCACTGGTTTATATTTAATTTTGTGCGCTTATACATTTAAATAATTGTTATAAGATATTTTACATTTTATATATATCCAAACCGAACCGAACCGGGTAGAACCGGGAAGAGCAGACGAGTTCTGGAGTGGAGACCGCGTCTTGGCAAGCGTAGCGTAGGACGCCCTCGGGCCCGATGGACCGACGACTTGCGAAAGTTCGCTCGTGGAAGCTGGATGAGGAAGGCGGAGGACCGGGATGTCTGGCACAAAATGGGGGAGACCTATGTCCAGCAGTGGACTGCAATAGGTTGAAGAGAGAGAGATATATCTAAAAAACATGTAATTTAATTATATTTTTATTTGATTAAACATACAATGAGTTTAATTAAAGTATAAATCTTATTCAACCTCGCAGTCCATAAGACATAGGTCTCCCTATTTTGCGCCAGATATCCCGGTCCTCCGCTTTTCTCATCTAGCCTCCACCAGCGACCATTCGCAAGGCGTCGGTCCATCGGGCCGGAGGGCGTCCTACCTACTGCTCCAACGGCCAAGTATCAATCATCATTATTAATAGATATCAATTTTTATGAAACAGATATAAGGCCCTAAATTGAATGAAATTCCAAGCGTATAGTAATCCTAGTGACCCACACCGGCTTCGCACGGGTGCACTTGTAAAGATTTACGCATGAATAGGGATATAGGGACAGAATAAGCGACTTTGTTTTATACTAAGTCGTAGACTCGATATTGAGTCGTCTAGGTAGGTAGCACAGCAGTGCCAGACATCGTCCCGTGAGACAGGAGTGTTATGCACTTTTGTGTTTCGGGTGAGGGCACTCATCATCAGCTCATTAAACATCTCCACCGAGGAGCACGAGCCTACTCGTATAGGGTGAATAGGCCTTAGTCGTCCACGCGGGCCCAGTGCGGGTTGAACGACTTCACGCACAACCTTTGAATCTCTTCGCAGGCGTCCGCAGGTTTTCTCACGATGTTTTCCTTCACCGTAAGAGCGTCGGATAACGTACATCTGGGGGCACGGCAGTGCCCCCGCCAAGTCGAGCGCGAAGCAAACACTGCCGTACCATCCTTTACAGGATCCATTTCGCCGCATTTTCAGGCCCCGATTTGAGAACCTTTGGATAATACCAGAGCGCTGAAATTTTCGTCATCTAGTAAGATATAATAATTTACTTTAAATCCAAAATTTCAAGTCTGTAGGTCATTTAGTTCCGACGTTAAGCGAAAGCAAAGTTTCGCATTTTCGACAGACACTCACTCACTCACTCACTCATGATCATCAAAATAGAACTAGTACTTCCCATTAACTCAGAAAGCTGAAATTCGGTACAGATTTAGGGTTTAATGGCTACATAAAGGGAAAACTATGAAAACTTCGAAAATCGAAGATCTGGAGTACCTGGTGACCCTGCTTAGATAACAAAATCATCAAAATAGAACTAGTACTTCCCATTAACTCACAGAGCTGAAATTTGGTACAGAGTCAGGGTTTAATGGTTATATAAAGGGAAAACTATAATAACTTGGATAATCGAAGATCTGGAGTACCTGGTGACCCTGCTTAGATAACAAAAGAGCCCAGCCAAACTATAATAACGAAAGTGACTCTGTCTGTCTGTCGGACAGCTGAACGGATTTTATTGAAACTTGGTTGTTGATAGAAGGTAACCTAGAATAGGTTTTAGGCTACTTTTTGTCCCATTTTAACCCCCCACTTCCCTAAAATGGGGGTTGGAAGTTTGTATAGAACATTCCACATTTTTTGTACAACAACGCTGAAATGTGGTATGCGAATTATTTTTTTTCAAAATTTCACCCCCAAACCGTTCCATTAGGGGAGTAATTATCATATCCGATTTTTGCAGTTTTTAAGGTAGAAAGCTAAAAATTGGTATGAGGGCTGTTAGTCACAAACAACAAATCTTTCATTTTGCTTTTTTCCGGAATCGGCCCCAAAAGCCTTAAAAGAGAGGAGAAGGAGGGGACATTATACTGGACTTTATCAGTTTTCAAGGTAGGAGCTAAATATGGATAATTAGACTATATCTCATAAAACTAATAATTGTATATATGACAAACTCTACTTTAAATAATAAATGGATTCCAAAACCTATAAAGTTGGGCGGGGGATTCCTATAAATTGTGATATATATGATTACGTATATATCATTTTTTGTATTTCGGAAATGGAACCCAAAACCTTTAAAGTTGGGGGGGTTATCACAGCTTACATGGTAGAAAGCTAAAAATAAGAATGAGGACTATTTGTCACGAATAATAAATCTTGCATTTTTAAGTTTTTGCAAGTCGGCCCTTGAAGCCTTTAAGGGATAATTTATATTTAACTTTTCCCAGTTTTTAAGGTGAAAACCAAAAAAATGGTATGCGTAGCGAAAAAGAAAAGAAGAAGCAGTGTTGTGCATATTATTCTGTTTGCGTTACCAGGAAAGTAGAGCTATGTTATCCCGAATTTAACGCGGGCGAAGCCGCGGGCAAAAGCTAGTACATACCGTAATATATATATATATATATATATATATATCGAATGGAGACCGCGTACCGGCAAGCGCAGCGTGGGACGGCCACCCACAAGATGGACAGATGACCTGAAGAAGATTGCGGGTGGCCGTTGTATGCAGAAAGCTTCCGACCGTTTGGAGTGGAAGTTATTGGGGGAGGCCTATGTTCAGCAGTGGACATCATGTGACTGATATGATGATGATGATATGATATATATATATATATATTATTCTTGGTGGTTTAATGTGCTGATGATGAGCTGGTAGAGTTTAAGTTTCTTATGAAAACTTATTCCCTCTTAAAAGGCAGGCAACGCATTTCTTACGACGAAAAAAAATTTTTGAGTTTCAGTGTCAATGTATGGGGAACCCAAGTGTCGGTTAGGGAACCCTAAGAGCGTCGGTGGCTCAATGGTGTGGACTGTCGCCTTCCTGCCGGGAGGGCCGAGGTTCAAATCCCGACACGTACCAATGTGTTTTCGAATTTTCGAAAATATATCTACGTTATCCGACGCTCTTACGGTAAAGGAAAACATCGTGAGGAAACCTTCATGCACGCCTGCGAAGAAATTCAAAGGTTGTGCGTGAAGTCGTCCAATCCGCACTGGGCCCGCGTGGACGACTAAGGCCTAATCACCCTATACGGGTAGGTGATGATGTATGGGGAACCCCAAAATATATTGATATTTTTTCAAGTTTCTTGTCTAAACCTTGTAGAGGTTCACAGAATACATATACGTACGAAGTTTGAATAGTGTAGTGCTATTAGTTTCGGAGAAAAAGGTTGTGTTATTCGGATGGACGGATAGACACATGACGAATCAATAAGGGCTCCGTTTTTTGCCATTTGGCTACGGAACCTTAAAAAACGATTACAAACATAATTATCAGGTAAACATTTACAATATTTGGGAACTTTATACCATCATATGCGAATTTTTACAAACAAGGCAACAGACTTTTGTACATATTAACTTAAATAATAATTAATATCTTCACATTAAGTTTAATAATAACTGACATCAATTAGGTATATTGATTTAACGTTAAGGAAGTGTTTGTTCAAGTGTAAATTAATTGCTAAATTAATAAAAAAAATAATATCATGTTTGGTTAATGATTGTAATTATCTTGAGCTTAAACTGTTTTTATGCAATGTGTTATGAAAATGGCGTGTGTTCTTTCCGGCAGGACATACTCGTACCATATAGATGTTTTAAACGGTGTCATTTAACGTGCTCTGTTTGTGTGGGTCAAATTTAGTAGTTGAAATTGTACCCCTTTCATGTTGACCGATTGATGATATTTGGTCCACACCTTTTAGTTCCTACTTCACAAATTAGTATATTAACCATCTTTGTAAGTCCAAGATGGCCACCACTAAAAAATGGCGGTCATCATACTATTTTCTTCACAATCCCATCAATATCGGTATAAAATGAAAAGGCTTGACTAGTAAAATAGAGTACTTACACTGTGACAAATCTCAGATCTATGTTGTCCGCAGCACAATATGCTTGTTCAAAACAAAGAACTTGTCAACTTAGGGAGTTAGTCTGCTCGCGTCCGTAGGGTTTAGCCTTGATGCCCTACACGTGACTCCTGGGTGGTGCTAAATGAGCAGCAAATACAGTGGCAGAGCCTAGCTTCAGGTCTTCATGTAGCTCATAATTGATGGCTCGTCCGGTGTGATACACTTTCGTACTAGTAACCACGTGAAATAGGGACAACTTTCCTGTGTTTCGTTTTTCGGTTTGTGCGAACTCCGGTAGTCCTTTCCCTCTCCACTCCAGAACCGAACCGGGTAGAACCGGGAAGAGCAGACGAGTTCTGGAGTGGAGACCGCGTCTTGGCAAGCGTAGCGTAGGACGCCCTCGGGCCCGATGGACCGACGACTTGCGAAAGTTCGCTCGTGGAAGCTGGATGAGGAAGCGCGAGGACCGGGATGTCTGGCACAAAATGGGGGAGACCTATGTCCAGCAGTGGACTGCAAAGGTTGAAGAGAGAGAGAGATATATCTAAAAACATGTAATTTAATTATATTTTTATTTGATTAAACATACAATGAGTTTAATTAAAGTATAAATCTTATTCACCTCGCAGTCCATAAGACATAGGTCTCCCTATTTTGCGCCAGATATCCCGGTCCTCCGCTTTTCTCATCTAGCCTCCACCAGCGACCATTCGCAAGGCGTCGGTCCATCGGGCCGGAGGGCGTCCTACCTACTGCTCCAACGGCCAAGTATCAATCATCATTATTAATAGATATCAATTTTTATGAACAGATATAAGGCCCTAAATTGAATGAAATTCCAAGCGTATAGTAATCCTAGTGACCCACACCGGCTTCGCACGGGTGCACTTGTAAAGATTTACGCATGAATAGGGATATAGGGACAGAATAAGCGACTTTGTTTTATACTAAGTCGTAGACTCGATATTGAGTCGTCTAGGTAGGTAGCACAGCAGTGCCAGACATCGTCCCGTGAGACAGGAGTGTTATGCACTTTGTGTTTCGGGTGAGGGCACTCATCATCAGCTCATTAAACATCTCACCGAGGAGCACGAGCCTACTCGTATAGGGTGAATAGGCCTTAGTCGTCCACGCGGGCCCAGTGCGGGTTGAACGATTCACGCACAACCTTTGAATCTCTTCGCAGGCGTCCGCAGGTTTTCTCACGATGTTTCCTTCACCGTAAGAGCGTCGGATAACGTACATCTGGGGGCACGGCAGTGCCCCGCCAAGTCGAGCGCGAAGCAAACACTGCCGTACCATCCTTTACAGGATCCATTTCGCCGCATTTTCAGGCCCCGATTTGAGAACTTTGGATAATACCAGAGCGCTGAAATTTTCGTCATCTAGTAAGATATAATAATTTACTTTAAATCCAAAATTTCAAGTCTGTAGGTCATTTAGTTCCGACGTTAAGCGAAAGCAAAGTTTCGCATTTTCGACAGACACTCACTCACTCACTCACTCATGATCATCAAAATAGAACTAGTACTTCCCATTAACTCAGAAAGCTGAAATTCGGTACAGATTTAGGGTTTAATGGCTACATAAAGGGAAAACTATGAAAACTTCGAAAATCGAAGATCTGGAGTACCTGGTGACCCTGCTTAGATAACAAAATCATCAAAATAGAACTAGTACTTCCCATTAACTCACAGAGCTGAAATTTGGTACAGAGTCAGGGTTTAATGGTTATATAAAGGGAAAACTATAATAACTTGGATAATCGAAGATCTGGAGTACCTGGTGACCCTGCTTAGATAACAAAAGAGCCCAGCCAAACTATAATAACGAAAGTGACTCTGTCTGTCTGTCGGACAGCTGAACGGATTTTATTGAAACTTGGTTGTTGATAGAAGGTAACCTAGAATAGGTTTTAGGCTACTTTTTGTCCCATTTTAACCCCCCACTTCCCTAAAATGGGGGTTGGAAGTTTGTATAGAACATTCCACATTTTTTGTACAACAACGCTGAAATGTGGTATGCGAATTATTTTTTTTCAAAATTTCACCCCCAAACCGTTCCATTAGGGGAGTAATTATCATATCCGATTTTTGCAGTTTTTAAGGTAGAAAGCTAAAAATTGGTATGAGGGCTGTTAGTCACAAACAACAAATCTTTCATTTTGCTTTTTTCCCGGAATCAGCCCCAAAAGCCTTAAAAGAGAGGAGAAGGAGGGGACATTATACTGGACTTTATCAGTTTTCAAGGTAGGAGCTAAATATGGATAATTAGACTATATCTCATAAAACTAATAATTGTATATATGACAAACTCTACTTTAAATAATAAATGGATTCCAAAACCTATAAAGTTGGGCGGGGGATTCCTATAAATTGTGATATATATGATTACGTATATATCATTTTTTGTATTTCGGAAATGGAACCCAAAACCTTTAAAGTTGGGGGGGTTATCACAGCTTACATGGTAGAAAGCTAAAAATAAGAATGAGGACTATTTGTCACGAATAATAAATCTTGCATTTTTAAGTTTTTGCAAGTCGGCCCTTGAAGCCTTTAAGGGATAATTTATATTTAACTTTTCCCAGTTTTTAAGGTGAAAACCAAAAAAATGGTATGCGTAGCGAAAAAGAAAAAGAAGAAGCAGTGTTGTGCATATTATTCTGTTTGCGTTACCAGGAAAGTAGAGCTATGTTATCCCGAATTTAACGCGGGCGAAGCCGCGGGCAAAAGCTAGTACATACCGTAATATATATATATATATATATCGAATGGAGACCGCGTACCGGCAAGCGCAGCGTGGGACGGCCACCCACAAGATGGACAGATGACCTGAAGAAGATTGCGGGTGGCCGTTGTATGCAGAAAGCTTCCGACCGTTTGGAGTGGAAGTTATTGGGGGAGGCCTATGTTCAGCAGTGGACATCATGTGACTGATATGATGATGATGATATGATATATATATATATATATATATATATATATTCTTGGTGGTTTAATGTGCTGATGATGAGCTGGTAGAGTTTAAGTTTCTTATGAAAACCTTATTCCCTCTTAAAAGGCAGGCAACGCATTTCTTACGACGAAAAAAAAATTTTTGAGTTTCAGTGTCAATGTATGGGGAACCCCAAGCGTCGGTTAGGGAACCCTAAGAGCGTCGGTGGCTCAATGGTGTGGACTGTCGCCTTCCTGCCGGGAGGGCCGAGGTTCAAATCCCGACACGTACCAATGTGTTTTCGAATTTTCGAAAATATATCTACGTTATCCGACGCTCTTACGGTAAAGGAAAACATCGTGAGGAAACCTTCATGCACGCCTGCGAAGAAATTCAAAGGTTGTGCGTGAAGTCGTCCAATCCGCACTGGGCCCGCGTGGACGACTAAGGCCTAATCACCCTATACGGGTAGGTGATGATGTATGGGGAACCCCAAAATATATTGATATTTTTTCAAGTTTCTTGTCTAAACCTTGTAGAGGTTCACAGAATACATATACGTACGAAGTTTGAATAGTGTAGTGCTATTAGTTTCGGAGAAAAAGGGGTTGTGTTATTCGGATGGACGGATAGACATACATGACGAATCAATAAGGGCTCCGTTTTTTTGCCATTTGGCTACGGAACCTTAAAAAAACGATTACAAACATAATTATCAGGTAAACATTTACAATATTTGGGAACTTTATACCATCATATGCGAATTTTTACAAACAAGGCAACAGACTTTTGTACATATTAACTTAAATAATAATTAATATCTTCACATTAAGTTTAATAATATGACATCAATTAGGTATATTGATTTAACGTTAAGGAAGTGTTTGTTCAAGTGTAAATTAATTGCTAAATTAATAAAAAAAATAATATCATGTTTGGTTAATGATTGTAATTATCTTGAGCTTAAACTGTTTTTATGCAATGTGTTATGAAAATGCCGGTGTGTTCTTTCCGGCAGGACCATACTCGTACCATATAGGTGTTTTAAACGGTGTCATTTAACGTGCTCTGTTAGTGTGGGTCAAATTTAGTAGTTGAAATTGTACCCCTTTCATGTTGACCGATTGATGATATTTGGTCCACACCTTTTAGTTCCTACTTCACAAATTAGTATATTAACCATCTTTGTAAGTCCAAGATGGCCACCACTAAAAAATGGCGGTCATCATACTATTTTCTTCACAATCCCATCAATATCGGTATAAAATGAAAAGGCTTGACTAGTAAAATAGAGTACTTACACTGTGACAAATCTCAGATCTATGTTGTCCGCCAGCACAATATGCTTGTTCAAAACAAAGAACTTCGTCAACTTAGGGAGTTAGTCTGCTCGCGTCCGTAGGGTTTAGCCCTTGATGCCCTACACGTGACTCCTGGGTGGTGCTAAATGAGCAGCAAATACAGTGGCAGAGCCTAGCTTCAGGTCTTCATGTAGCTCATAATTGGAATGGCTCGTCCGGTGTGATACCACTTTCGTACTAGTAACCAACGTGAAATAGGGACAACTTTCCTGTGTTTCGTTTTTCGGTTTGTGCGAACTCCGGTAGTCCTTTCCCTCTCCACTCCAGTATGTCAGCGGCTTTAATTTTTTTTGTACCCCAGGAGGGTACCTGTATTGAAGCAGGAGAATCCCTCCCTGAACGAAACCGTTCAGGCTTTAGCGCGTCGTATTCTGGGGTGGGCAAAAAGACGCTTAATACTGCCGGGAGTAAACAAAGAAAAAGGCCCGATAAGACCTTTGCCTACACTTGATGTAAACTTCTCTAATATCCGAGGAGTGCACTCAAATTTAGTTGCCGTTCACCACCATCTTGAATCGATTAAGCCTCGTTTGCTCTTTTTGACAGAGACTCAGATTTCTTCTCCATTAGACATATCGTATTTAAACTACCCTGGCTACAGGCTTGAACACAATTTTTTACCCCGTGCTGGTGTATGTGCTTATGTGACAGAGGATATTTGTTGTCGACGTCTAGGCAGCTATGAAGTTCGAGACCTCTAGTAGTAATTTGCTAAAAAAGCAATTTAATGTTGCCTCCAGATCCTACAAAAAGACAATTGCAAGGGCAAAAGCGAATTATATACGTTGTATTGGTGAGAAGCTTGCACGTTGCCCTTCTGGCACTCGTAATTTTTGGTCTCTTGCCAAAGCTGTGCAAAATAAATTTTGTCGCCCGTCATTTTCACCTCTTTGTAGGGATGATGGTTCTATTGCCCACATGGCAAAGGAGAAAGCTGCAAACTCAAATTTGGACGATCAAGCAACAACACCGCCTAGCATTCCTAAGTGTCATAGCTCAACGCCTGACGTTGTATTTCATCAACGAGCAGTACGTAGAGCTCTACTATCTCTTGACGTCCATAAGTCTAATGGGCCTGACCTCATTCCTGCTCGGGTGTTAAAGATTTGTGCTCCGGAGTTAGCCCCTGTCTTGGCGCACTTATTCCGACTGTCGTATTCCGCTGGCGTGGTACCGGATTGTTGGAAGATAGCTTTAGTGCACCCGATTCCTAAAAAGGGAAACCGCTCCGATCCAACCAATTACAGGCCAATTGCTATTACCTCCCTGCTTGCAAAAATAATGGAAAGCATTATAAATGCTCAGCTTTTGCGTTAACCGGAAGATCACCAGTTGATAAACGATCGTCAGTATGGTTTCCGTCATAGTCGGTCAGCTGGTGACCTTTTAGTTTATTTAAAACATCGTTGGGTGGCCGCAATTGAGGGCAAAGGTGAGGCTCTAGCGGTCAGTTTAGACATTGCGAAGGCTTTTGATCGGGTCTGGCATGAAGCACTTCTAGCAAAACTTCCCTCTTACGGGATTCCTGAGGGACTGTGCAGGTGGATCACTAGTTTTCTTAGTGGGCGGAGCATAATGTCGTTGTTGACGGTTCAAAAAACGGTCGGAAAAAGCTTGTGTCCGAAATCGAGGCATCTCTTGATAATGTCTTACAATGGGGCACAAACAATTTAGTTTCTTTTAACCCAAAGAAGACACAAGCATGCGCATTCATCACTAAAAAGGTTTCATTTGTCGTAGGTCCAAAGTTCGGTAGCACTCCCTTAAATATAAAGCCTGACATCGGTATCCTTGGTGTAGACATTTCTAGTGACGTTCAGTTTCGTGGTCACTTGGAGGACAAAGCTAAATAAGCTTCAAAGAAGCAGGGTGTGCTAGGCAGAGCGAAGCAATACTTCCCACCCCACCAGCGTCTTCAGCTTTATAAGGCACAGGTGCGTCCACATATGGAGTATTGCTCGCATCTTTGGCCTGGAGCACCAAAATACCTTCTTCTTCCTCTTGATCGCATACAACGTAGAGCCGCTAGGATGGTCAATGATCCAATAATCACCGGTTGTCTTGACTCTTTGGGCTTACGCAGAGACGTTGCAAGTCTTTGTGTTTTTTACCGTTTGTATAATGGGGAGTGTTCCAAAGAATGGTTCGATCTTATACCTGCTGCTGCATTCCATCATCGGACTACCCGTCATAAGATGAAATTTCATCCTTATCACCAACTGCTTTTATGGAACGACCTCCCAGCAGCGGTATTCCCTGGAAAATATGACATTGGAACCTTCAAGAAAAGAGCGCATTCCTTCCTAAAAGGCAAGCAACGCACCGGTGACACTTAAGCACCGTGCATCTAAACGCACAGATAATCACTTTCCATCAGGTGACTCTCTAGCTCGTTTGCTCCCTATTACATAAGAAAAAAAATCTTGGAATCAGGATTCAAAAATGAATCTTGAAAAATATAAACTAAACAATAAAATAAAATGAGATTATAACAATTTTTAAGTTGAAGGGTTTTATTGAAATAAATTTACATAATGATTGTGAGGAATGTGTACTAAAAGCAAAAAAATAATCGTAGGTCTTAGGCACCACACTCATTACCAATCTAGGTCATTGATCAAACAAATAAATACATACGTGGGGCATGTGTAATTTCTATCGACAGTCAACCATTCTTTTTATTAAAATATAATAAATGCTGCTTACGTATTTATTCATGTTACGCTACACCCCGATTATTTTTTTTTGTCTGATCAATTCTCTTGATTGGTGAGGAGAGTGGTATGATAACTGATGGCTACGACCTAAGATTTTCCTAATTTTGGTTTCTTTTTCATCATTTCCTTTAAATCTTGTAGATATTCAGGCATGATGACAATGACATTGGCAAATCGCAGGAGCGAACTGTACAGACCATTAATATAGATACTCCATCTAGTGCAATTTCATAAATAATTAAATATTTTTTTACCTCCCGATTCAGCTGAATTCTGTCTTACGCTCATTTCATGTACTTGGACGGTCATTGTTACAGCCACATACAGACAATCCAACGCTTGAACGTATCGGCAATCGATAAGACGTCTTTGCATAGAATCTAAAACAGCCTAGGTCTCGATGGTGTCAAAAGCCTTCTAGTTGTCTACATATGCAAAATATGTGCATATCGTCTTCCGTACCGAAACCTCAGCCTGTTGTATCGGTTGAAAGGTATCAATTTTCCGGGCGAGACCATTAGTAATTACATAAGAGAACAACTTTTAATGTAACTCAAGAAGGATATGTGGTCCCAGCTTAATAGCTTATTACCGTAACACGGTATTTTTTTAACCCCAAAACATCGACAGAACACCTGCACATGCCTATGAAGAAATTCAAATATTGTACGTGAAGTCGGCCAACCCGCACTGGGTCTGCATGGATGACTAAGGCCTACATACCCTTTACGGGTAGTCTCGTACCCCTCGGTGGGGACGTATAATGAGCTGATGATGATGCTGAGTGTTAGGGTCTATTATTGCAACGACGTTTTATGTGGAATTATAAATATTTTTACTAATTTAAAAATCATAATGAACTTTACAACTCATTTGGAACCTAGCATTGTGACAAGATAAATGATAGCGAGATCGAACTATCAAGCACATGGCAGTCAAGTTGACCATTGACATTAGATAATGTTTCGAGTAAACAATAACAGCTGCACGATATAGGCCGTCTACATACATAGAAATGCAAAATTGACACCAAAATCATTCTTAAAAGTAATCGTAGTTGTTCTGTCGGTGTACATATTTTTATATTGTCTTAAATTGGAATTTTCTAGTCGAATCTCTGCATTTTAGCCAATACACGGCATTAAAAGAAGAGTATCACCTTATAAAGATTATCTCAACAATGTATCGAGGTATTGAAGTAAATTTAATAACGTACGCTTCGAATTTCTATTTGAAAATAGTCAACATTCCAATTTTACATATTTTTAATTGCAAGTGCTTGCATCTACACCACTTCTGCAAGAAACTGGAAACGTTCGTCTACTATGGATTCTCCAATTAAATAACCAACACAATTATAAATATAGTACAGTTCCATATCTGCACTTTTACGAGTTAATTATTTAATTTATTTAAAATGATTCTTAAAAGTCCCGAGTGTCAGATGTCTTAATATTGTTGCTTTTATTTAAGGATAGAGTTAATTAACTCTATCTAAGATCATAAAAATATGTTCATAAATTCCATCTTTTTGACAGTTTTCCCTTCTAGAATAATCTTACTTTTTATATTAATAGTATTTAACAGTAACATTTCAACTCGCAATCCTCAATTCATAGCATGCTTCACTGTCTGGTCATAAATAGTGTTCACCTAGCCTTAAGCAAAACAAATGCCAAGTCTAGTTCATATCACTTCAAAATATGATATTAGTCTATCGGGTCTAGTATTGAGTATTCCAAATTTATGCAAAATGTTATTAGAGTTATTTCTTTTGGTAATTTTATTTGAGGTTCCGTTATCTACCGGTAGTGTCAGGTGGGTGTTGAAAAGTGTTTTTAAGTTTTATGAATTTCTTAACTGTGTGGCTTTGATTCCCGAAGAAGCAAGCGGAAATTTAATACTATTGGTTTTTTAATTGTATCTTCTATTTAAACACATGTACCACTGGTTAAATACCTCTCAATATTAGGTTCTATACCCTCGGCTTATCCTATTTCTATTGGCTAGAGCCTCGTTCGCTAATCTGAAGGATGAACCATGAAAAGGCGCGGAAGACTATAAACGATTATTATATTAAATAAGTTAATGGAACGGTCAGATCGCTCATCTGGTGGTAAGTGATACTCGTACGACTGACCATGACAGATTCAGTGTTAAGGAAAATGTGTAATAATGTAGTCATTATTCTCCATCAACCCAAGATGACAAATGTAAGGTCTCTTATACCCCCTATTTTTACTAACTACAGTGCCCTCATCCAGAAACACAGAATTGCAAAACACTCTTTTACGGAAAAGAAGATTATGACCTTTGGAACATTTATTAATCTTAATGAATCTAAGACTGATCTTAATAAATTTAAGAGTGAACTAGCAAAGTAGCTGTGGTCTATATTTTTTTAGTGAAATAATTAAATTGATAGTTTGGCAAATAATTAAATTTGCAGATGTTTGAGATAGATCTAAACTTAATTTTATTTCATTACAGTGATAACTCTAGACTAAAACTTGTAATTGACAACGATGCAGGAGGCGATGATGCTATAGCAATATTCCTTGCACTTTTACACGAGAAACATTTTAATGGGTAAGAATAATAGAGATTGCAGAAATATGAATAAAAATCGTTGCGTTGTCTCTTTTCAATGTTTATTAAAACAAGTCTTAGAAAGTTTTCATGGGTATTTTGTGAAGAATAAGGAGTATTAAAAGAAGGAGACATAAATGAGGTGACTGGAGTTTCATAAATAACCATTAACTATGACTACAGTATACTCATGAATTTCAGATTGTTACACTGTAGCTTAAAATATACTATATCTTTGTTATTAAAAAATATGCTATGGATAAAGTTTTATAAATATCTTTTTACTTCCAATTTTTTTATAAACAAAATTAATATTCCTGTTCCTTTTCACGGGCCTCTGCGCTGTCGGCGGTTGGTTCAATAGACCAGGCCGCAATTTGACTTTGATTAAGGATTTGAAAATTATAATAGATAAAATAATAGGCAATAATTAATTCTATAACAATTGATTACTTTTTGAATGTGAATATATGCAAATCTCAAAGTATTCATTAAAAGAAATGAATATGCAATTATTGCATATTGAAAAAGCGTGACCAGACTAGAGTCCAATACTATAATGTCCTATTATTATGTTAAACACACTTTGTTTAATGTACCATGCATTTGAAAATAATAAACTTCAGGTATATATCAAACTTCATATTTTTGATGCTTGTTAATTAATTTATACTGTTTCCAGACCAAAATTAGTTGCGTTGACAACTGGTAATGGTAATACGGAGGAAGATAAGGTATTTGTGAATAACCACAGGATACTTGACGTAGTTGGGCGTCACGATGTAAGTTGAGGTTTTACTATTTGATGGAAATCGTACACATATACTATACAATTTTCGTTTAAAAAGGGGTTAGTGAGATTACTAGTTGAGAAACAGTGACAATTATAAATGAGGATATCTGAAGTAAAACGAAAACTAACTGACATAGATTACAGTTATAACAAATTTAATTGGTAATAGACAGGGTACATAGTGCGTTGAACCGATGACCGATGAGATGGTCACGAAACGTAAGAAGAAATGTAAGCCCGGAAATCAGTATTGATCGAACAACTCATGAATATGGCAGATAGCCGATGGATATAAGAGAGTTGATTGTAAGAGATCGATTTGTATGAAAGCCATTAGCCATTCGGTCAGTTAATTTCACAGTAATGCTAACAACGATTGTAACTATAATAAGTGTAACGTGAGATTCATAAAGGAGATCACATTGAATAAACTAAATTCAATAGAAATTTTAGGTGACGACATTTAGCTATTATGATGTTGTCTTTCCAACAAACCCGACGGTTAATTGTTCTTTAATCTGATTTTACTCACTTGAGCAGAGCCGGTTTAGGTCATTGAAAGGCATGAATTATTAGTAAAAATACTGGTACAAGCAATATCCATTGAACTCGACTAGCAGACTTCGTATGAAGAAATACTGGAAAATTTTGTATCAAGACTTTGAGTGAGTTATTGATTCTTTGATTTTCTTCGTCAGGTTCCTATATACCGAGGATCGAAGTCTTCTTTAGTCTTCACACCTTCAACAAATTCTTATTATGGAAAAGATGGTTTAGGGGACAGCGGTGAAAACGCTACCTATTCAGGCCCTTCGTCAAGAAAATGCAATTTTGCGTCTCATTGAACTGTCGAAAACATACAATGGTAAGAATCGTCAACGTATTACATAAATTCAGATCGGAATAGTGGGTTTTTACATCTGCTTAACTTATTGAAAAAGATTTACAGACTTCTCAAAAACGAAAGGCAAGAATAGAACGAATTCCATGCTACTAAGACGTTGAAAAGGTTATTAAATCAAAATGTTGTTAAGCGCTATTTCATTCATGAGCCTATAGACTTCCATTGCAGGGCACATGCATTCCTGTACATCATACTTATGAAGTGATTGCAGAGAAGCCCACCATGTGGCTGAGATTCAGTTGGTAGCTAGTGGTAATTAATACTATACCGCGAAAATAGTCGAGGGCAAGGACTTAACGTACCCTCCAAATCAATTGACTATTCAACTTGCAATGTCCTGAAAAACCAAACTGGAAAAACTGTGCATCTTCCCCGTGGGATCCATTACCCGAATCGCGCAGTAATTTCACTCAATGCGCAGATTCTTCTTGCTGTTTGGCAATAATTTTGTTAATATTTCAGGGGAACTCGTGGTGGTCACTATTGGTACCGTCACAAACATAGCTTTGGCGATCATGATAGATCCACACTTTCTGAAAAGGCTTTCGCAATTATACATAGCAGCTGGTCACGTTCATAGTAAGTATCTCTTACACCTTTTTTACCCAATTATCTTGGTCGCTAATTTTCCATAGTCAGGTAAACGAGTGGATACGTCGATTTTCTGAGATGCTGTGATGATTCTCCGGTTCAACCGGCCCATTTGTGCCACTTGTTGTTAAATATCGTCATCATCATCAACTCATTAAATGTCACATTGGTTGCATAGGCCTAGTCGTCCATGCGGGCCCAAAGTGGATTGGAAGACTTCACCCATATCTTTGAATCTTCGCAGGCTTGCGCAGGTTTCCTCACGATATTAATTTTCCTTCCTAAGAGTATCAGATAAACGTATATACATATAATTTTGAAAATTTGAAAAGACATTGGTACGTAGCAGGTTTTGAACCTGCACCCTACAGATCGAACATCAACAGTCCACCACTGAACAACCGACGCTATAAATATTAATTTAAATATCATCATCATCAGCTCATTAAACGTCCCCACCGAGGGGCACGAGCCTACCCGTATAGGGTGATTAGGCCTTACTCGTCCACGCGGGCCCAGTGCGGATTGGACGACTTCACACACAACCTTCGAATCTCTTCGCAGGCGTGCATGAAGGTTTCCTCACGATGTTTTCCTTCACCGTAAGAGCGTCGGATAACGTACCGTATAATTTCGAAATTCGATAATACATTGGTACTTGTCGGGATTTGAATACAGCCCTCCCGGTAGGAAGGCAACAGTCCACACCACTGAGCCACCGACGCTCTGCTAATTTAAATATACTAATATTATATTACGTTCTGAAAACATTTGTCTTTAAATATGATAATTAATATTGTTATGTAATCCATACGGTTCGAAGTCTGCTACAAACAGTTTGTATAAACAGTTTTTTGTATTTAACATGTCCGTTTGTATTAGTCTGGGTTCTTTATTATGTATTTATGCTACTTAATGTTTTAACAAAGAAAATATGAAAGTTTTTTTTGTCTGTTATTTAGTACTTAAGCAAAATACAAGCACCTCGATTAAACTGGGGTGTGTAAAAATTGGCTTGCATTTATTTATTTTTGTTTGTCTAAAAGGTGATATACACCCAACTGCAGAGTTCAATGCACGCATGGACCCCGAAGCGTATCACATAGTGGCACAGCATGCAACACCCGACAAGGTCACCATGATACCTTTCTCGCAAATCCAAATACATCTTAATCTCACTAAGGTAAATTGTTATTGCTTTCCATTTTAGGGTTCCGTAGCAAACGGCAAAAAACGGAACTCCTATAGATTCGTCATGTCTGTCTGTCTGTCTTAGACAATTTAGTTTAAACGATTTCTGGTGTGGTTTTTTTTACGTCATAAACGGTGAACCACTATTTTTCACATTAAAGCTGTACTAGGTGCCTAAGTAAATAAAAACTATTTTATTTTATGTAACTTGCTGCTGCGGATCCCTCCACGTGCGAGTCTGAGTCGCGCTTGGCCAATTTTTTGTTTTACTTCAGGGAGTGTGTGTATAATTTCATATGTTCCTACTTACTTTCTAGAAGTAAGTAAGTGGTTGAAGTGAGTAAGAAGTAGTACTTACTTACTTCAATGACCTAATGAGTGTCTTGGCATCCTCAACAAAAACACGCTAACCCTTCCGATCGAGCACCGCCTAGTACCATCGACTTGAAGTCCTCTCAGGTCTGATTCAACGTCCGTCCATCAGTATCTGGGCCGTCCGATAGGTTGACGATGGCTCGGGAATCCAAGACATATACCAAGGCGGGGGAAACCCATATCAAACAACTCGAGATATCTCATTGACCAATTTCTCTGGTATTTAGCATCCCTTATTAATTTTCGTAGTCTGACACGACCTTCGGGTAACGCAGCCGAGCGTTTTGCTCACTAGACCACGGAGACAGTTTATATATTGTTATTATTTTGTTAATACTAATGTAAATCGTCAGTGGCTCATTGGTGTGGACTGTTGCCTTCTTCTGGAGGGCGCAGGATCAAATTCCGCCACGTACCAAATCATATTTACGTTATCCGGTGCTTTCACGGTGAAGGAAAACATTATGAGGTAACCTGCCCACGACTGTGAAGAGAAAGGTTATGCGTGAAGTCGATCAATCCAAACTGTTCCCGCGTGGACGACTCAGGCCGATCTTATACAAGGCTCCTAACCCTCAGTGGGGACGTTTCATGAGCTGCTGCGTTTAACGAACTCTCCTCTCATTTATACTCACACCCCCGGCTCTCACCCTTATCTAAAGCATTGGAATAACCGTGCTGTTTAAAAAATACGTTATTTTTTACATATTTAATTTATAGGAATGGCGCCGACATGTTCTTGGTGGGATAGACAATAACATCGTTAAATCCATGAACAAATATGAACAAGTAGCTCTTAGGCGTCCAACCGATAGATGGCAGTCGTTAGACCCGTCAGCAGTAGCAGCTATCGTCAAACCTGATTTAGTGAAGGAGTACAAGTATTCCAAAAATGGAATCGAACTGTGTGGTATGTTTCTTTAATATTCTCAATTAACCGATTAACCTATAAGAGACCAATGTATAGCCTTCTCGGATCAGCTTCAACATATCGTTTTTTGTATTATAAAGTATACCGGGCGGTGAGGATGCTCACCTGATGGTAAGTGATATGCCTGATCATGACAGAGAGGAATTGATTGAGACCAACAACTGATAAACTGTTATTATTCTCCATCAATGCCACACTGCGCCCGTCAACCCGAGTTAAACATTATTTAAAATCCTTTCATAGCAGAGAACTGCGTCATGACATCTACCTGCATGCCGAATTCAGCCCGATCGCCCAGTGGTTTGGGCGTACGTTGATAGATCACTATGTCAGTCACCTTTTGATATTTTTTTTATAGATAATTTTTTATTTATAAGCTAATGTTGTGATATTTGAATACAAATACGTGTTGCTCCTATTTTAAATTAAAAAGTAATGAATATTTGTACTGTTGCAGGTAATAAGCGAGGTATAAATTCAAATGTATTTGTTGATAAAACGGAAGCTAATGTTAGAATGGTTTACTCAATGAAGGCAGAAGAATATCAACAATTTATGATGGATGTGTTTACACGTGGGTTATGACTATGAATGATGTACCTTATAAAATCATAAATATATTTATTTTCGAAAATTGCTTTTTATTGAATGCATTTGAGAAGTTTAATTTCTGAAATTGCTTAAACTGACATTCCTTATTCCACTATATTCCATGTGATTTGGCAAGCATTCCTTTTAAAGCATAATGGGAATAAAAATTCGGTAACCCATCCAAAGCGTGTCTCTTGTGATTGTTGCCTAGCTTGCACGATCGTTTACGAACACGCTAACAACGATTGTATACTCGCTTAGGAAGATATCACAAGAATTGAAATTTGATTCAATAACCCAATATTATCTTTTGATATTCTTCTATGTATTAAACAAATGTCTAAAAATCTATCCTCCTATCCTATAGAAAATGTCACAATAAAGATAAAATCACGTTTTCATCTGGCTTAAACGAAAACACTTTACACAGCAGAACTATGTTGCCAACCTAATTCCGATTTATCAACAGATATACTTGTCTCATTGCAGTCCAAGCATTAGAAAAGGGCAGCATTATAACATGCTAAACATGTGTGTCAGATATGGCACGATGACTTCGACAATACTTTGTTTTAGTTGTGTACTTACTGATATTGAATAATAGACTTTTGATTTTCAATGCGAATACGATTATAAAATTTCACAAGTGATTTTCTCCGGGGAAAATCATTTTGTTTCGTGTGTGATATTTAAACAATGATTTTGTGATTTATTTTGTCATGATAAAAGTCGACGGATTCAACGATGGAGTAAGTATTTTATTTAATTTGGTTAAATGGAATTAGTTAATTGTTGAATATTTCGACCAATACGAATACAGATTTGAATATAATGCGGTACATTTCTCTCTCTCTCTATTAAACCCATCTCAGCCACGGCTGCATTGCACAACATTGTTCATTAAAGTTGTGATTTAAGTACTTCGGTATTAGAACTATAGATATTATTGTTAAAATGGTACCTCTCTTTTCTTGGTATGATAATAATAACACGTTTGATCACCCTATCAATGTTTCATATAACCTTTTAATTTACACTAATGAGTTTTTACAAATCAAATAACATTTAGTTAATGATAAAACACCAATTAATTAATTAGGTAAAATTAAAAAAAAATGTGAGTTTTTAATCGGTGGTAAACTCGATACTGTATCGTCTAGGTAGGAACCACTAGATAAAAAATAAGTGTTTTGCACTTTTGCGATTTGTAATGCAGACATTGTAGCTAGCAAAATTACCTGGTATACGAGAAGAGACCTAGCATCTGGCCTATGGGGGCACAGGCAAGGGTTGGCGGAAAATAACGACAGCTTCTGTTATTAATTTTTACCAACAGGCGTATCACTTAATAAAAGGTGATCAATATGACTGACCCGTTCACTTATTGACAAAAAAGGTCAGAGTAATATTTTAGCATAGGTACAACTTTGACAAGAGCCAAAAATTAGTCCAAAAATTATTTATGTCTTAATATTATTAAGTCACAAGTAAGAAAATACGATTCATAGTCTGTTACAGGATTATTGTGCCCTCAGTTGGTAAATGATTGCTTCAAATTAAGAAACTGAAATACATTGGTTCAAAAAATCAATCAGTTTTTTTAACTAATGTATTAATCATGGATTCAAAGCTTCAAGTTAAATTTAAGATTCATATTCCAGCTTTCTAGATATCGTAAAGGCACATTTCATTAGCTTATCTAGCCAAAACAAAATCCATCGACATTCACAAAGCGTCATCTAAGCTCATATTAAATCAATGTGTAATTGTAACTTTAAATTTTCCAGTTGCATATTTTAATATCGAAATAATACCAGTCTTTTTCTTAGTATATGATAATTTTAACATAATAATATTACTGAACAAGCACAATGATAACTAAGCAGGCTAAAATTTAAATCGTGCCTGTCCTAACTCAGTGGGAACAATGCGAAACTTATTGTCTAATACAATAGCAGGAGAGTTGCGCCCAGTTGTAATAAATCACGGTATCTATCACCAGTTTATCTCTAGTCACCGTGAAGTGTACTTGTATCTCAGTATTATTATCAAAGGGTAACAGACAACTAAACAGTTACAAAATGATAATACTAACATCGGTGTTATTTTTTTGGTTACAAACTATTGTTGCGTAAGTATACATTAGCAAAAAACATAATTCATAATTACAATTATGTTACAGGAGTATAAAGCTTTACTTAATCATCTGTGACGTCGACAACCTTTTGGAAATTTCCTCGAAAAGCCTCAAAGCACTAGGACCCCACGGGCCAAGGGTCTCGACACCGAACGGAACAAAGCATATTCGGAGCCCAGACCCCTGTATTTGCATGCATTGGCTTTTTCAGCCGCTTCACAAGTTGCACCAGCTTTGTTGGTTGTTCCATGTAGATGGCCGGATATCAGGACCCGGCCCATCTTCCATGGAATCAAACTTAATTTGAATATACAGATAAACAACTTCAATCACATAGTTTATTCATTGCTCAGCCATCTTCATAGATATCTTACGTTGGTATCGCGTGCACCGGAGATACTCGTAGATTTGAAATTGGGGCCGTGATGCGATTGCGCACATCCCCCGAAATGTATCCTGTAGTATACCAACAATCGAATTTTTAATCTCGCCTCAACCAGCACGTTGTCATCTCTAATCATATTTATTAGCGGCCCTTCGTAATCAGCAGATGACGCCTATGGTTGAGATTGGACCGTAACCAACCACATGGTCATAATGCTGGCGTTCCCACAAAAGGGTTACAAGCAGCCAGAATTTACAGAGGTGACGAATATAACCCTGATAGACATGACTTCATGTTTAATATAGCTCTTGGTCTTCCTCAATGCCGCTCTGGCATAGTGAGGCGTATGACTTACCATGTGGTGAGCGTCCTGACCGCCCTCTTCACTTCGTAACATAAAAAAAAGCTGTTGAACCTGATCCGATGTATGCTTAAGTCTTGAGAAATTCGATTGGTACTAGATTTGTAGCCATAATTTGAATTACATTTCCCGAAGATGAAATAAATTATCGCACGTAAACAATATTACACAGGATCTCTTAAAGAAAGAAATAAAACACCTAGAAATTGGTTTCAAAAAAAGCACCTGTACAGGTCAAAGTAATCTGCAATACGTTTTTGGAATTGTCTGCAAAATACTTAACATAATATTTACTTTTAAATCAATTTTGTACGCCCAGTAAAATTCGTTTCAAATAAATACTTTGAAATCATCATTAAATTCACAAAGTACTATTGTGTCTTAGGCGCATTTTTATTATTCATGTTGTGAAGTGTGCAATAATTATTATTCAATATTAATTACAGTTCCGATTTGCCGAGAAGCAAGTTGGTCATTGACAATGACGCTGGTGGTGATGATGCAATGGCAATATTTCTAGCTCTTTTATATGAGAAACATTTTAATGGGTAAGTCCCTGATGATACTGATCACAATCAGAGCAAGAAAAAAAATCTAATATTACTTCCATTGATATTATCCGAGTAGACATTTGTATATTTTACGTTATGACACTTTTTTTCCATCACATTATAAATTATATTGTTCAAAACCTCCAATATATCACATAATTATTGTTTACAAGAAACGAATACTAGCACTCCTTATCAAGATTCGTTAATATTAATGAATTTAAGAAATTTCTTGGATAGCTGTCATTGCGCCAAGACTAACACTTATTTTTTAATAACACAGTGGCATAAGTTAATAATAATAATGCTATATACTCATTCTTTACCTATTTTTGCTAAAATTTTAGGCCAAAAGTGGTAGCGCTGACAACTGTAAATGGAAATACGCCGGAAGACAATGTGTACATTAACAACCAGAAAATTTTAAAGCTTGCAAATAGACAAGATGTAGTATAAACCTTACTATGATAAAAAAATTGAAAACGACAATAATATGGCAATACATACCTTACCTACTCTTGTGTTTTTTCGTATTGGTAGATATTACAAATTCTTATTTTTTTACTAGATTTTTCCCGATATCAAATTTGTATTTCATTTCATATTGTAAATCATCACTCTTTCAAAATAGGGTCCCAATTTTTTATTTAAAGTGTTGGTTAATTTATACAATGAAATGCTATGACGAACGCGAGCTTAATTTAAAAAATAATGAAGTTGAGGATATTAGAGCAATTAACGGCATAGGACTTCCTTCCTAGTTGGAAGGCATGCTAAGCTGTTGGCCCCAGTTTACCTTCTAACTGTTCAGTTTTACCTTATATCTTGCATACTACTTTGGAATGGTAGTTGTTAATCTCCCCATAAGCATATTGTGTCTGTAGGCCTGTGTTCTGCAGAGAGACAATTTAGGCTGTTTGTTGGATTTAATTGAAAATTGATGCTTACAGGTACCAATATACAGAGGATCGAAGAGTTCTATAATAAAAACACCTGATGCTGGAGAATATTTTGGAAAAGACGGACTTGGAGATGCAGCGGAATATAACTTTACTGATCTTGTGCCAGCACAAGAAATGACCGCTGTTGACGCACTGATACATCTGTCAAAAATACATGAAGGTAATTATTATTTAAAGAAATAAAGGAACAGCACAATATTTTTGATATGTTTAAAAATAGGGAGAAAGGCCATGTTGTCTGTTGAACACCGATAATCACAAAATAGTATACTAATTCCAACCTCTTCATTTCTTCTATGTCCATAGTGCATTGTTGACAATGGTCTACCATTCCTAAGGCGGTTTCCCTAATGCATAGTCAATCAAAGCCAAAAGACTTTGAATAATGCGGGCTGAAAACTATTTCTAGGAAAATGATTAAGAATTCTTTGTGTTTTTTGGCCCATGACCAGGATAATTGCTAAGTGTTTTCCAAACAAAATAAAAATTTAATTATTATTCGTACTCGTATGTGTAAGCTTTTTATGACAGAAAATGATTTACTAATAAGATGGTTTAGCAGTATTTTTTACATGATTTATAAAAAAAATCTTTAAGAGAATCCACGCTATTAATAATAGTTATTTATGTTTTCTAACAGGATATCTATCTGTGATAACTATAGGTGCTTTAACTAATGTGGCACTAGCAATAAAATTGGATCCGAATTTTTTGAATCGACTATCACATTTGTATGTGGCTGCTGGTCATATACATGGTATGTATTAATAAAAATAATTGTTAAAGACACACTTAATGCATTTTTTTAAAATCATACATTTGTAGACAAATCAATATCTACTTTTGGATTTCTATTAACCGTCTTAGATGAAAAACAAACATACTAGATGAACAAATTGAACAATCTTACTCTAAAAGACACTTTTGTCCGTGGCGAAATTCTGCCCATCACGTCAGTTGGGCAGAATGTTTATTGAATTTCACAGTTCAGTGACGTATAGAGGTCAAATTTAAATAAATAATTTTTATATAATGATACTCATGCGACTCGCAAATTTTCGGTTGACGTTTCTTAATGATTTAATAGATTATTGTAAATCTAAGGTAACCGTTAAATGAGCTGATGATGGTGGTGGTTAAATAACGTAACACAAAAAAGTACTAAAAACTTGTTATGTTTTTAGATGAAATCAACAAAGAGCCGGAATTTAACGCGATGATGGACGTAGAAGCTTATCACATAGTAGCAAATGCGTCAAGAGCAGATAAAGTGACTTACTTTCCTTTTTCACAAGTTCTCTCGTATTTAAATTTGACCAGAGTATGTAATGATTTTATTTGTAATGTATTGTTGAGCTTTTATTGTTAAATTGAGTCTTATAGTCCTTCCGTTCTTTAATTAAAGAAAAAAAAACACCAACTAATATCAAATGATCTTTTGGAAACAAAATTCCGACAAATATGCTTAATTAAATTTTGGAATCGTTTTGTAAGCCCAAACGTTATACTTTACAGGCATGGAGAGAATAACGTATTAGGGAATATAAACAGCGATATAATGAGAGCACAGAATAAATTTGAACAGGTGTCACTGCCACAAAGCGAATTATGGATGCTTTAGATCCAGCGGCTATTGCTGTGGTCATAAAACCAGAACTAGTAACAGAATATAAGTATGCCAAACACGATATTGTAGTATGCGGTAAGTCATTACTAAATATTTCCTACCCGGCTTTCCTTAGTTTAATATTGTAATTTTAATAGTAATTTCGTTAATTTTAATTTCAGGTGACCAAAGAGGGATTACTTTAAATAAATTTGTAGAAAAGATAGCAGCAAATGCAAGAATAATTTACTCTGTGAAGTTAGAAGAGTACAAACAACTATTATTAGAAGTATTTTCCAAAATATCCTAATCAGAAAGTTTACATTGAGTGTATTAGTTTTATTCTTATTATAAGTGTGCTCAGGTATTTTATGCTGTTTCATAAAATGACTGAATCCTTCAATGAATGATACGTTATTACAATGAAATCATTTCTTAGACAGTCGTTAACCTTTATTTAAAAGATTAGATAAAAAATAAGGCAAAATGTTTTACCGCCAGTATTAAGTATGTTCACTTATCAGACCTGCTTGTCAGGTTATTCAATTCGATTGATTTATGTAAGCCAATGTGTATTTCTATAAAAAAAAATTATAATAAAATCATCCAATAATTGCTAGCTAGCTGATTTAGTACTTATCTACTACTTATTGTTTAGATTCAACAAAAACCGTGTCAACTTCTTTGCTGAAAACATTTATCAATGTTTAAAGGCAAACAATTTTTTCCTAATAGCGCCATCTATTCAGTCGGAACGGAACGAATAAACTGCCTTCTTGAAACTTTATACGTTCTTTACGCAAGGGTGTAAAAGCAAGCTAAATAAACTCTTGGATGAATAATTTAAATTCATTTATATATCAAAGGTGACGCTGCTTGAAAAAATGTATAACTACAATATGAGTATCAAAATAATACACATCCATGCGTATAAGTATTGCCTAACGAAACTATATCTTATGGACAAAGAAATTATTTGACCGTTCCTTTCAGTAACCTTACCTAAAGAAACTATTAAACGCCCAAACTTTGACCTTTATGTACTTAATAATAAAAATCCTTTACGACTCCATAAAATCAAAATCCGATCTCATTTATTGCGAATCCTTTTATAGCTTATATTTCATACATAAAAATATGAACGCAATGTGTGGAAATTTGGCGTAACAAATCACATTTTGTTGTAATAGACATTGAAACTTTGTTGTTGGTAAAACCAACGTGGATGTTAATAATATTCGTAGATACTTTCCATATCTCTCAAGTACAAATACATCTATACATATGAATATATTAGATGTCTGTTTGTAATATTGAAACAAACCTTTTTTTACCATACCTTTTTCCGTTTTGTTCGGGGTAAATTTTGAAATGGCTGGACCAATTTGGTAGGGACTTTTTTTAGCAGGTAGCTGATGTAATAAGGAATGTGTGTGCTTTCTTTAAATCTCTTATTTCTTTGGCAGTATAAATATGCTCAATTAATTTTATTTAGAGTTTATTTAAACTTTGGTATAGAAGTTTTAATTAAAATCAAGAGGTGCTTAAATTACGATTGCTGATAACGATTTATTTGTTATCAATTTGATGCTCTCAAGACTAGCTTGCTGACAACGAAGGAAAATATATAGATATAACAAAGCTGAAGAGTTTGTTTGTTTGAACGCGCTTATCTCAGGAACTTCTGGTTCGAATTGAAAATATCTTTCGGTGTTAGATAGCTTATTTATCGAGGAAGGCTATATTTATAGAGACAGTTCTCGACATAGGCAATGTACTACCATCACACTAAGAACAATAAGAGCGGAGCAGCAAGGAAGAATGTTTTGAAATCGGGGGGTTTTTTTCCTGCTAAGATCTTCCGCTGCGTACGCTGCATAAACAGATACAGTTTCGCAAAAGTCATGCATCACTGATGCAAAACTTTTGTGAAACTTTCACTGTTTTTTAGAACTTTCCTCGTCCCGCAGGTGCTGTTAGAGCCGGTTTCAGGACAAAACACTTTAAAGAAAAGGGTAGGAACTGTTCTTAAACCTAATCGTTTATAAGGCAGTGCTATCTTCAACTTGTTTACCAAGCGCGGAGGTTATTTTAACAAAATTAGTTGGAAATAAAAATATAGAGAATCTTTGTTTTACATGAATTATGATAGACAAACGAATGTCTGCTGTCTTTTATTAAAAAGTACGTTGCCGGAAATTTTATTTACATAGTGCAATTTCGAAACTACATAATATTAATGTACACTATTTTTTAAAATATATTATAATTGTACAGAACGATCAGGACACTCACATGATGGTAAGTGATACGCCTGACCATGGCAGAGCGGCATTGATTGAGACCAACAACTGATAGACAGTTATAATTCTCCTTCAATGCCGCACTGCGCCCGACACCAGAGACAACAGATGATAGATCTCTTATACCCGGTAATACTTAATAACTTTTCACAAATGTTATTAAAATGGAAACTATGTTTTTCTGTAAAACTCGAATATGATTAAAGGTCTTTGAGGTAGCAGAATTGTTAATAATGTAGTCATCCTCTGACTAAGATTGCATTTGAATTTTTAATTGACAATCAACTAAATCCTCCAACCTTAGACTGAAAGTTTAGACGAAAATTTTCAAACAACGGATATCGTGTTACGTCATTTAGCGAAGTTACGGATTGCTATCGATCAATCTGTCGTAATGAAATCGGACCTTAGTCTGAAATCTTTGCGTAAGAAACTTTACTTCGGAACATTGTCTTGAAATCATAACCAACAATATATATATATATATATATATATATATATAATATATATATATATATATATATATATATATATATAATATATATATATATATATATATATATATAATATATATATATTATATATAATAATATATATTAATATATATATATATATATATATATATATATTGTTAGAGATTTTCCCACTACCCGGCCCTCTACTGGATGACGTCGCGGTGGTGGGTGCGAAGTGGGGAAATAGTGAGGCGAGGCGACACGGCTCATGATGGGGCCTCTTGCTTTCGAGCTCTTCGACGGAACGGACGTACCTTCTAGTGCTGATAGTAGCTGTTGTTAATTATTCAGATTTTGTAAATTGTTAGGATTAAATATTGGATAGGTCGTATTGTGTCTTATTTTTTAAAAATCACTTTTAGTTTATATTTATAAAATCAGAAGTGGGATAGATACGTGCGCAATTTTACCGTTCGCTTTTTATTTAATCGTTTACCATTCGAATTTTGTAAATACCTTCTTGTTTTATTATTTTTTTCTTATTGTGTGTAGTGTTTAGTTAACAATGTCTGATCGTGATTCTGAGTCGTCAGGGTGTCGTACCCCGTCTCCAAAACGAAACCATAGGCAGGGATCTCGTAGATGTCGTGGTAACTCGCGCGGCAAAGATAAAGATCGTGCGGGTAGGGAGCAAAATTCTCGCAATGCGCGAAATAAATTATGCTGCGTAGAAAAACAACGTAGACGCCGTGATAGTTCGTTTGTCGATCGCGATAGTGCACGATGCGATCCCTTAAACCAAATACTAGAGCGGTTGAATGCACTAGAAGGTAGGGTGCCTATTTTGACGTCTACTCCGTTACCTAATCTCAGCGCAGGTGGGTGCACTCCGACGTCTGCACCGCGGGCTAGCGAGGCGTCTGTTGCCGACGCGGGGTCGCACGTTACCAACCAAGCTTCCGAGGCGCTTCGGGACGGGAGCACTGGCACAGCGGACAGGATTGTTGGCGCGCTTTCTTCATTATTACAAGTAAGATCTAAGCATTACTATATCTCGAACTTCGACCCTAGTATGCACGATTTTGACGCGTGGTGCATTGAAGTAGATCGCGCTCGAAATTTAAATAATTGGGACGATCGGGAATGCCTTGGGCGCATTGGTGGTTGCTTACGTGGCGAGGCAAAAACTTGGTTAGACGAGTGGGTCACAGGGGACCGCACGTGGACTAGCTTTAAAATCGAATTTCGAGCGTTATGTCCACGTGAGGTTGATATGACTACCGTCCTATACGATGTTATGAGCACTAATTCTAACAAATATGCTACGTATGCCGAGTACGCTCGAAGGTCTCTTTTGCGGTTAAATATTGTAAAGGGGCTTTCGGACGAATTAAAAGCTGCTATTGTGATTCGGGTATTACCGATCCTCAAATAAAAGCCGCGGCAACTAATGCGAAACTGCAGCCGGGTAATATAGTCGAATTTTTATCCGTGTATGTAAAACCGAGGAATGCGTCCTCCGCTGTCAATCCTGTTCGCTCGCCTTATACGAGTAGTAGTGCATTAAATTTGCGTAAGCGCGATGCTGTGGTAAATACGATCGGTTGTCTTGTTATACGTGCGGGAAAACGGGCCATAAGCAGATTAACTGTCCGAAGAAACCTAGAACTGATAGTATGTGTGTGGGCCCGAGGCCACATGTTGTTTCTAATTTTCAATCTCAGCCGTCTAACAATAACAAACCTATTAGGGTATGTACCTTTTGTAAGAAGAGCGGACATCTCGTTGATTCTTGTTTTTATAAAGAACGCGTTGAATCTAAAGCTAATGGTAATAATAAACCTAGTACTGTAAATTTTTGCTCAAAAACGACTATAAACGAAACAACGTGATGCCCGCTGTAATTCAAAAACTACCTGTCGACACATTGATAGACTCTGGCTCAGATATTTCCCTTATCTCGGAATCCGTATTGAAATATTTTAATTTAAATAAGCTTCCTACTTATCGTCGAATGCGAGGTATCGGTAGTCAGGATATAGAAGCAACGTCCTATGTAAAATCAACATTAGAATTTCCCGAAATTACGTTGGAGGTAGACTTGTATGTTGTTCCTTCGAATTGTATTCAGACAGCGATTCTGATAGGTACCGACGTTTTAAATCGTAGTGGGGTTACTTACATACGTACGAACGATTCTCAACGCTTGGTCAGAATTAATAACGTACAGAGTGTGTCAACTGCAGAGGTCGATATGGTTTAAAGACGTTGCGTGAGGTGCTTACTACACTATCGGCAGCAGGCTTTTCAATAAACTTAAAAAAATGTACGTTTCTAGACACCCAACTTGAATATTTAGGTAGACTGATTGGACATGGTCAGGTACGGCCGAGTCCAAGTAAGACCGAGGCTTTAGTTAATTCCCCAAAGCCAACCAATGTAAGGGAAGTCCGTCAATTTTTGGGTCTAGCGGGATATTTTCGCCGATATATTGCGAATTATGCTTCCAAAACTGCGTGTATCGCTAAATTGCTTAGGAAAGGACAGCCTTTCAGTTGGGGATCAGAACAGGACGAGTCTCGTGAATATGTTATCAAATGTCTCACCGAAGAACCCGTTTTAGCGATATTCGATCCTAAGTTACCTTTTACAGTAAGCCCCGACATTGTGGCTACTGTTTGCCCCGACATTGTGGCAATTGTTCAGCCCCGACATTGTGGCTATTGTTTGCCCCGACATTGTGGCAGTTGTTAAGCCCCGACATTGTGGCTATTGTTTGCCCGACATTGTGGCAATTGTTCAGCCCCGACATTGTGGCTATTGTTTGCCCCATTGTGGCAGTTGTTAAGCCCCGACATTGTGGCTATTGTTTGCCCCGACATTGTGGCAGTTGTTAAGCCCCGACATTGTGGCTATTGTTTGCCCCGACATTGTGGCAGTTGTTCAGCCCCGACATTGTGGCTATTGTTTGCCCCGACATTGTGGCAGTTTTCAGCCCCGACATTGTGGCTATTGTTTGCCCCGACATTGTGGCAGTTGTTCAGCCCCGACATTGTGGCTATTGTTTGCCCCGACATTGTGGCAGTTGTTGAGCCCCGACATTGTGGCTGTTGCTGAGCCCCGACATTGTGGCTGTTGCTGAGCCCCAACATGGTGGCTGTTGCTGAGTTCCAGCATGGTGGCGTGCTATAACCGGACAGTGAATATTGTTTCGCTTCGACGACATAGCGAAAGACTGGTACATGGTAATCTATTGCTATGACACTGTGGCAATGTAATTCATCCGAAAAGAGGTAAAATTGTTTGATGTAGTTACTATAGAAGTCATCGTTTTGTGACACGATTGTTTTATGTTGTTGTTTGTGTATTTGACACGTTGATGTTGAAACGATAAGTGTCATGTACCCCATATGTCACATGTGTGTATCACGAGTGGCCACCAGTGATGACCATCTATTTGATCTGATCATTTGCAGTGTGATCATGTTATGTACAAGCAGTGGTTGCGAAAGCAAACTAAATATGAAACAACCACTAATTTATTTGGTTTCTTTTAGATGACGAGTCGTCTGAAGCTGGGGAGATCAAACCCGTGAACCTTACGATGGAGGGGAGCAGAGAGACAGATCGAAGTAAACCAAGCTGACGAGGACGTGCAGCTGTCAGGAGAGGCCGTGTTAGAGATTTTCCCACTACCCGGCCCTCTACTGGATGACGTCAGGCGGTGGGTGCGAAGTGGGGAAATAGTGAGGCGAGGCGACACGGCTCATGATGGGGCCTCTTGCTTTCGAGCTCTTCGACGGAACGGACGTACCTTCTAGTGCTGATAGTAGCTGTTGTTAATTATTCAGATTTTGTAAATTGTTAGGATTAAATATTGGATAGGTCGTATTGTGTCTTATTTTTTTAAAAATCACTTTTAGTTTATATTTATAAAATATATATATATATATATATATATATATATATATATATATTATATATATATATATATATATATATCAATGATTCTATCCAAGCCAAATATTTCAAACTGTTATTAAGGTTTTTTATATCAGTATTACTGCCTTTTATGTATTCTAACTTGACCAAAAATTGATTTTAATTAGTATGGGCTGCATATCTGAAAAATGTTGTTATATTGTCATCTGTATGGGTTATGTAAATACGATCAATAATTTAATTTACTTAATAATATCTGCTTTGTAGCCTACCTAAAGGATCACTTTTATTTTAGCAAATTGTTTTTCCCTAAGCTTTCGACTCGAGTGAAAGTAAACTACGACTATTAAATCTATAACATGTTCTGCATATTCCGGCGAAGTATATTGGTAACAATTTTATTTTCTAACGAAAGTTGGAAACGTGTCATATATCCTTGGAAAAATCTAATGCATAGATTTGGAAGCGCTCAAGTTTGGCAAATTGACGGCCTGCGTGGACGACTAAGGCCTACACACCCTTACGGTAGGCTCGTGCACCTCGGTGGGGCGTTTAATGAACTGATCATGAAAGGCGATCATCTAGTCGTTTCCTTAGTAATGAATAAAAAAAAAATGAGAAACTAAATAGGTTTTAAATACAGCTATAGTTCTAATATCGAGTAAATTCCCGACGTCATTCCGAGGTGCATTTAGCAAATTGCTCCGTTTTACCTGGCCTGTATTCTAGTTTTCTTGCCAGTCTCTGAAACACTTAGAGTGATTGTATACGTTTTATTCTCCACATTTGTCAACTAAAATGAATTGACGTGGGTGCCCGTTATATTTAATGGACAGTTTTATGAATACAACACACTTAAATTACACGTAGAAAAGCAATGGCAAGAAGGTCACACCAAAAAATTTATTGCGCGATAGGTTACACCAGAATCACCATCCAATAAGGATGCTTATGTTCATTTGTTTTGACCTGTAAAGTGAGGTATCTGCATCAAGCGGCTAACCGCAAAGATCTTAGGTCTGTCCCAGCTCTTTATACGCTTAAATCTTCTTATTATGTATCCTGCCCCTATGTACTTAAGATTTCTGGATTTATTGCATATAACCATCACGGACAAATTTCTATAATTATATTATTTGTGGAATTGATAATCGACTATCAGAAGTAACAGAAAGCTCGTCAGACTTAAACTGATGACCGTTATAGAAGCTGAGTGAGGAGTGACAATACTACTTGGCATGCGTAAAGCCGCCTTAAACGCTGACTTGCGTACGGTATGGGCTGAATGTGATAATCAAAGAAGCATGATATCTGCCAAAAAACAGTATTCAATATTTCTCAATACCGAAACATTTTATCATAATCTCCAAGCTTGGCAGCTAGGTTGAAGATAAAATGAATGATTAGTTAGAATGGGACTAATCATTCATTTGTGTGAATGATTAGTTCGTATAGGATGTATAGGCCTTAGTCGTCTAAAGGGGCCCAGTGCGATTGGTTGACTTAACGCAGAACCTTCAAATTTCTTCGTGCTCGTGCGCAAGTTTCCTCACGATGTTTTCCTTCACTGTAGAGGCGTCGGAATAAAACCACATATAATTTCGAAAATCGAAAAGATTATTGGCACGTGGGGGATTTTAACCTTCCAGATCGGAAGCCAACTGTGCACACCAATGAACCGACATCCTTTACTACTTTACCCTCAGGTCCCAATAAAAATTTGCAGATCTCAATTTAACGAGCACGAACGTTGTAAACGTTGTGCTCAAAAAAGTTCAACCGTGCAGAAAACACGTTCTACAAATGAAGAATATGAAAGATCGCTCGGCATTGTGAGAGACAATATTTAAAATGGCAAGGTCAGGTAGCATCATAAAGGAAACACAACGGAAGCAAATCCCGGCTGGTGGACTTGTGCTTCAGACATTTTCTTTGCTAAGATTTTTTTCAGCCTTTGGAACCAAAGGAAAGATTTTCTAGAATGTTCGACAAAGAAACTAATATGCATACTTTATGTTCTGTTGAACAAGATGCAACAAAATTCGATGAATATATTATTTTGAAGGAGTATTTGGTTCTTATTCTTAGATATTTTCAGAAAAGTATTAAGTTTAAGAAAATTTAGTTTGTACAGCAAAGTTAAGAACATATATAAGTTTGTGCAATTATGTGCTTTAGGAAGAGCGCTATCAGTTTAATGAATGGGTAAAGGAACTAACATCTGTGTCTCAGATGAATACTAACTAGTGAACACATAGTTATTGTTTGTAATTAATCTTTGGATTTGGACGAATGTAAGGAACTGTCTGCTGTTTAATATTGGATGTGCTTTATCGTTATAAGTTTTACGATTAACTGAATTTGTGATTAAGAAATTGCAGGTCGCATTTTTAAAGAAATGAAATGGAACAGATGCATTCATCGTTGGTCAACAAAGTATTCAAATGTTAGCTGCCACACCACGAACCAGTGCGTTTTAACATCAATTCCCTATTGTCTTTTAATGCAGCAGTGAATGTATTAATCATTTTAGCTTTCAAAATTATCTTGAAGTATGAATAAACGAGAGCGTCGGTGGCTAATGGTGTGGACTGTCGCCTTCCTACCGGGAGGGCTGAGGTTCAAACCCGACACGTACCAATGTGTTTTCGATTTTTCGAAAATATATGTACGTTATCCGATGCTCTTACGGTGAAGGAAAACATTGTGAGGAAACCTTCATGCACGCCTGCGAAGAGATTCAAAGGTTGTGTGTGAAGTCGTCAATCCGCACTGGGCCCGCGTGACGACTATGGCCTTATCACCCTATACGGGTAGGTCTCGTGCCCTCGGTGGGACGTTTAATGAGCTGATGATGATGATGACGATAAGTACTTTACAAAATTATAATATAGAATATATCAACTTACACTACTGCCCAAGCCTTATTTAAAACAACATTTTTTAATGAATTAAGTACTGACCGATGACTGTTGTAGAATCTCCGAAACTTATTTCGTATTAGATAATACACATGACGATTTTGTTAACTTGAGTTAAAAAAAATGTTCTGGGATCCATTTCAAATGTAGACGACAATATTTTATTTTGGTATAATTAATCCATAATTATAATTTCCCTAATGATAGCCAATTTAATCTTGCAACAATAACTAACAAGGTGCTTAACTGTTTGAACAGACACACGTCCATTCCGACGAGATTGATTCGTTGCAGACCCAGGACCCCAATGAACATTATTAAGCACCGGCGAGGAACTGTATCCGCAAGATAATCGTTTGCAATTTAAAATGTCCTACTCGAACGAAATAAATTACTTGAAGCTTGGCAATCTAAGGAAGAATTTTCGTTTAAGGGGCTCACACGCAGAGATATATAAATTGTAAGATGAGCCTTTTTGTGCGACGTGTGATAGGGAAACCTTCAAGGATTCATTACATCTATGGATTGCTTTATTAGTCATAATACGTTTAAATTAAGCAATAGCTCGTAAGATTTCCTTTTAGCGATCCGTAATTGTTCCTAACCAATAGTTGCCAAACACCTTCTGAAACCATAATAGTTACAATATCGAAAATAACACGTTAAATCGAAGTTCGCTTATGTTACGTGATAGTGATCTAAAGCAACATCCCAAGGACATAACGACTGGAGTAAGTAATATAATATGTCGAATAGCACTTTATTGTAGTTTCAAAGAAAAGCTGCGAGGATATTCTCACTGAATACATTACTCAAATTTCTTCTTGAGCATACAGATGTGTCAACACGCAACCACGTCAAATAAATCAGGAAGGTGAAACTGAAGGTATTCCGTAGCGAGTAAGATGTGTAAGTTCAGTTTTAGAAGTTTTGGTATAGAACTCAACCAGATCTCACCAAGGATTTCAAAGTTTGAGAAAAATGTTGAGGACCACGTTCGGATAAGTTATTAACTGCAAAAAAGTTTTCTCCAAGTGTTTTACTTGTGAACCGTTTTGGGAGTTATGAGAATTGGTTATAGGGCTAATATTTTTTTTGCTTTGATATGTCTAGCATGTTTCAAATGAGGAATTGATTTTTTTTTTATGCTATAGTAGGCAAACGAGCAAACGGCTCATCTGATGGTATATGTCACCGCCACCCATGTACATTTTCAATACCAGAGGGCACTGAAATGCGTTGCCGGCCTTTCAAAAGATTTTTCATTTTTCGGAAAAGATCGCACAACACAAGTAAAGCAACTACCGCTGGGCTATCGCTAATCGGATTGGTCAAATATATTATGTTTAGACTACTCCTGTTGCTGGTGTGAAGTCGTACTACAAAGTATGTAGTGCTACCGAAGCCCTACTATGTGGTTTGCGTGTTATAGTTTTAAATACTATTTTGAATCACTACGGGATGTTTCATGCCAGTACGTGAAACGGATGTTCTAAAAAATGGTTGCAGACCTAACTTATTGAATAGACTTTTGATTTTGTCAAACATTTCGAGAACAATGAGTACAAAGGTAATAATAATACGTGAATATGAATCAATAGATAATTTAGAGATTGACTGACCCCTTACTAATTAATAAAGAATCAGAACGAATAAAACACAGTTACGTTCAAAGGAAGGATAGTACTATAACTATAATGATAAATTTTCATTAATGCCGTCATTGATTACTAACCTTCTTCTCTTCGAAATCTCCAGGAGAAGTCTTTCATGAAATTGTTTGTCTCGATTCGCTACAGTTGAGCAAATAATACATAACATAGATTTAATAGTCGTAGTTTACTTTCACTCGAGTCGAAAGCTTAGGGAAAAACAATTTGCTAAAATAAAAGTGATCCTTTAGGTAGGCTACAAAGCAGATATTAATTAGTAAATTAAATTATTGATCGTATTACATAACCCATACAGATGACAAATAACAACATTTTCAGATATGCAGCCCATACTAATTAAAATCAATTTTTGGTCAAGTTAGAATACATAAAAGGCAGTAATACTGATATAAAAAACCTTAATAACAGTTTGAAATATTTGGCTTGGATAGAAATCATTGATATATATATATATATATATCAATGATTTCTATATATTATCTTCGAGTGAAGTAAACTACGACTATTAAATCTATGTTATGTATTATTTGCTCAACTGTAGCGAATCGAGACAAACAATTTCATGAAAGACTTCTCCTGGAGATTTCCGAAGAGAAGAAGTTAGTAATCAATGACGGCATTAATGAAAATTTATCATTATAGTTATAGTACTATCTTCCTTGAACGTAACTGTGTTTTATCGTTCTGATTCTTTATTAATTAGTAAGGGGTCAGTCAATCTCTAATTATCTATTGATTCATATTCACGTATTATTATTACTTGGTGTACTCATTGTTTCGAAATGTTTGACAAAATCAAAAGTCTATTCAATAAGTTAGGTCTGCAACCATTTTAGAACATCGTTTCACGTACTGGCATGAAACATCCCGTAGTGATTCAAAATAGTATTTAAAACTATAACACGCAAACCACATAGTAGGGCTTCGGTAGCACTACATACTTTGTAGTACGACTTCACACCAGCAACAGGAGTAGTCTAAACATAATATATTTTGACCAATCCGATTAGCGATAGCCCAGCGGTAGTTGCTTTACTTGTGTTGTGCGATTTTTCCGAAAAATGAAAAATCTTTTTGAAAGGCCGGCAACGCATTTCAGTGCCCTCTGGTATTGAAAATGTACATGGGTGGCGGTGACATATACCATCAGATGAGCCGTTTGCTCGTTTGCCTACTATAGCAATAAAAAAAAAATCAATTCCTCATTTGAAACATGCTAGACATATCAAAGCAAAAAAATATTAGCCCTATAACCAATTCTCAATAACTCCCAAAACGGTTCACAAGTAAAACACTTGGAGAAAACTTTTTTGCAGTTAATAACTTATCCGAACGTGGTCCTCAAACATTTTTCTCAAACTTTGAAATCCTTGGGTGAGATCTGGGTTGAGTTCTGTACCAAAACTTCTAAAACTGAACTTACACATCTTACTCGCTTACGGAATACCTTCAGTTTCACCCTTCCTGATTTATTTGACGTGGTTGCGTGTTGACACATCTGTATGCTCAAGAAGAAATTTGAGTAATGTATTCAGTGAGAATATCCTCGCAGCTTTTCTTTGAAACTACATAAAGTGCTCTTCGACATATTATATTAGCTTACTCCAGTCGTTATGTCCTTGGGGATGTTGCTTTAGATCACTATCACGTAACATAAGCGAACTTCGATTTAACGTGTTATTTTCGATATTGTAACTATTATGGTTTCAGAAGGTGTTTGGCAACTATTGGTTATGGAACAATTACGGATCGCTAAAAGGAAATCTTACGAGCTATTGCTTAATTTAATACGTATTATGACTAATAAACCAATCCATAGATGAAATGAACCCTTGAAGGTTTTCCCTATCACACGTCGCACAAAAAGGCTCATCTTACAATTTATATATCTGCGTGTGAGCCCCTTAAACGAAAATTCTTCCTTAGATTGCCCAAGCTTCAAGTAATTTATTTCGTTCGAGGTAGGAATTTTAAATTGCAAACGACTTATCTTGCGGATACAGTTCCTCCGCCGGTGCTTAATAATGTTCGTTGGGGTCCTGGGTCTGCAACGAATCAATCTTGTCGGAATGGACGTGTGGTCTGTTCAAACAGTTAAACACCTTGTTAGTTATTGTTGCAAGGTTTAAATTGGCTATCATTAAGGAAATTATAATTATTGGATTATTTATACCAAATTAAAATATTGTCGTCTACATTTGAAATGGATCCCAGAACATTTTTTTTTAACTCAAGTTAACAAAATCGTCATGTGTATTATCTAATACGAAATAAAGTTTCGGAGATTCTACAACAGTCATCGGTCAGTACTTAATTCATTAAAAAATGTTGTTTAAATAAGGCTTGGGCAGTAGTGTAAGTTGATATATTCTATATTATAATTTTGTAAAGTACTTATCGTACTTCAAGATAATTTTGAAAGCTAAAATGATTAATACATTCACTGCTGCATTAAAAGACAATAGGGAATTGATGTTAAAACGCACTGGTTCGTGGTGTGGCAGCTAACGTTTGAATACTTTGTTGACCAACGATGAATGCATCTGTTCCATTTCATTTCTTTAAAAATGCGACCTGCAATTTCTTAATCACCAAATTCAGTTAATCGTTAAAACTTATAACGATAAGGCACATCCAATATTTAAACAGCAGGACCAGTTCCTTACATTCGTCCAAATCCAAAGATTAATTACAAACAATAACTACTGGTGTTCACTAGTTAGTATCATCTGAGACGACAGATGTTAGGTTCCTTTACCCATTCATTAAACTGATAGCGCTCTTCCTAAAGCACATAATTGCACAAAACTTATATATGTTCAACTTTGCTGTACAACTGAAATTTTCTTAAACTTAATACTTTTCTGAAAATATCTAAGAATAAGAACCAAATACTCCTTCAAAATAATATATTCATCGAATTTTGTTGCATCTTGTTCAACAGAACATAAAGTATGCATATTAGTTTCTTTGTCGAACATTCTAGAAAATCTTTTCCTTTGGTTCCAAAGGCTGAAAAAAAATCTTAGCAAAGAAAATGTCTGAAGCACAAGTCCGCCAGCCGGGATTTGCTTCCGTTGTGTTTCCTTTATGATGCCACCTGACCTTGCCATTTTAAATATTGTCTCTCACAATGCCGAGCGATCTTTCATATTTCTCATTTTGTAGTAACGTGTTTTCTGCACGGTTGAACTTTTTTGAGCACAACGTTTACAACGTTCGTGCTCGTTAAAATTGAGATCTGCAAAGTTTTATTGGGACCTGAGGGTTAAAGTAGTAAAGGATGTGCACAGTTGGCTTCCGATCTGGAAGGTTAAAATCCCGCCACGTGCCAATATCTTTTCGAATTTTCGAAATTATATGTGGTTTTATCCGACGCCTCTACAGTGAAGGAAAACATCGTGAGGAAACTTGCGCACGAGCACGAAGAAATTTGAAGGTTCTGCGTTAAGTCAACCAATCGCACTGGGCCCCTTTAGACGACTAAGGCCTATACATCCTATACGGATAGGCTCGTGCCCATTAACTAATCATTCATTTTATCTTCAACCTAGCTGCCAAGCTTGGAGATTATGATAAAATGTTTCGGTATTGAGAAATATTGAATACTGTTTTTTGGCAGATATCATGCTTCTTTGATTATCACATTCAGCCCATACCGTACGCAAGTCAGCGTTTAAGGCGGCTTTACGCATGCCAAGTAGTATTTGTCACTTCTCAACTCAGCTTCTATAACGGTCATCAGTTTAAGTCTGACGAGCTTTCTGTTACTTCTGATAGTCGATTATCAATTTCACAAATAATATAATTATAGAAATTTGTCCGTGATAGTTATATGCAATAAATCCAGAAATCTTAAGTACATAGGGGCAGGATATATAATAAGAAGATTTAAGCGTATAAAGAGCTGGGACAGACCTAAGCTCTTTGCGGTTAGCCGCTTGATGCAGATACCTCCACTTTACAGGTCAAACAAATGAACATAAGCATACTTATTGGATGGTGATTCTGGTGTAACCTATCGCGCAATAATATTTTTGGTGTGACCTTCTTGCCATTGCTTTTCTACGTGTAATTTAAGTGTGTTGTATTCATAAAAACTGTCCATTAAATATAACGGGCACCCACGTCAATTCATTTTAGTTGACAAATGTGGAGAATAAAACGTATACAATCACTCTAAGTGTTTCAGAGACTGGCAAGAAAACTAGAATACAGGCGCCAGGTAAAACGGAGCAATTTGCTAAATGCCACCTCGGAATGACGTCGGGAATTTTACTCGGATTAGAACTATAGCTGTATTTAAAACCTATTTAGTTTCTCATTTTTTTTTTAAATTCATTACTAAGGAAACGAGTAGATGATCGCCTTTCATGATCAGTTCATTAAACGCCCCCACCGAGGTGCACGAGCCTACCCGTAACGGGTGTGTAGGCCTTAGTCGTCCACGCAGGCCGTCAATTTGCCAAACTTGAGCGCTTCCAAATCTATGCATTAGATTTTTCCAAGGATATTTGACCACGTTTCCAACTTTCGTTAGAAACTAAAATTGTTACCAATATACCTTCGCCGGAATATGCAGAACATGCTTTGTAATGTGCTTCTTCTCCCTACAGCCTTGTTTACATTTGTCTACCCCAAATCATATGCGTCTATATTCCTCATCGATAGGATGCTTAGAGAGATTACAGTGGAATTCGGCCGCCCATTGTACTTGATTTCATTCATAATATATGGTAATGTATATTTTAAGGGTACAATAAATAATTTAATAAACAAAAAAAAAACAATAATAACAATTTCTATATTAATTTCAAGAATAACTGCCTTTATAAGTATTTAAATTGCTGCTTCACCGTTATCTGTAACATTGAACTAATATTTTCTGTACCACACTCAACAAAGGATTATGGGGCTATGGTGTCAAATAAACGACAGGGTTTGGGTCTTGTTTATTGATACTTGCCTTGCCTAAATAAACATATGAATTGAACCACCATCATGTTATTAGGACTTATTTTTATAGCTCTAAAGTCGACAATCCAATGGCGTCTAGTAAACACAATATAGTTCTTGATGATAGTATTGGCTGTTTATTCTGACAACTTTTGAGCTTACGACGCTGAATTTGATATAACATTAGAGATCTACAGTTGTGAGGCAATTGTTTCTTTAAGTTGGTGTCATATAACATTTTCTGTAGTGTATTTTCAGTGGAATCATGCATATTGGAACGTGTACATGTATTAATACATGGTGGTAGACTCGATACTGAGTCATCTAGGTAGGTATAAATGCAGTGCCAGATATGTCCCGTGAAATAAGAGTGATATGCACTTTACTGTTTCGGGATGAGGTATCTGTAGCTAGTGAAATTACCGGGTATGAGAGACCTAACATTTGTTGTCTCGGGTGACGGGCGCAGTGCGGCATTGATAGAGAATAATAACTGTTTATCAGTTGGTCTCTTTCAATGACACTGTCATGGTCAGGCGTATCACTTACCATCAGGTGAGCATTTCGACCGTCCCGTTCACTTCATAACATATAATTCTTTTTTTCTTTAATCATAAATGTTGTCTGAAATAAAGGATTTTGAATAAATCCAAGGAAACACGGAGTCATCTTTATTTTCTGTCAATCAGGTGATTGAGCCTGCAATGTCTTCATCAGACTGGGAAAAACACACAAAGTGACTTTATTATTGTTTTTCCGTGGGTTCTGGACTCACAGACCCCGAATTCAATTCAAAGGCGTTGACGACCCATTTGGTGTGGTGTAAGGTGTAATGGTTGAGACGTCGGCTACTACATCAAGGATTCCGGGTTCAATACCCGGGCAGTACAAACATTTGTATGCATGTCTGACATGTCTGTTTGTATTGGTCTGGGTTTTTCTAATTATATTATGTATGTGTACAAAAAATGGATGTAAGTATGTTCATCCGTAGTTTAGCATCACCCCTACACAGGCTTCACGCTTAACATCGGCTAAATGGCGCTGTGTAAATTTCAGTGGATATTAATTATTTTTTTATTTATTTATTTACAAAATACATATACAATGATTCAATCTTCTCTCGATATCGAGTAATAAAACTGTATTTATAATTGCTCAAGTGTTAACTATTTTTTACAATCACAAAATGCGAAACTGTGTATAATTTTGTTACTAAAGTTATAATTTTGGATAAATACATAGTGTAAGTTTTCCAAATAAAACAAAATATATTGATTGCAGATACATTGAAAAATACCATGAAAACGAAATACAAAAAGCTACCATGTTCCGTTCAGTGGTTCACGCGAAATCTTTGAATCTCGAAAACAAATTGCAAGTGCTAAACCAAGAGACTGGTCGTCTACATTCGGCTCTACGGGTAACTTTATTCGCTGGTCGGCTCATGGGGATGCTACCATTAGAAGGGCTCATGCATCCAGATAGTGATAGGCTAAGGTATAAATTACTAACTTGTATGCCTTCTTGTGGTATTCAACCCTTTGCTTTTATACGTCTCAATGCACTTCTGCCCAATTTATGTGTGGATTGGGAAGGATAATCTGATGTTAGCGTTGAAGATAGAATCTTGCCCCCAGATTGTATCTTACCCAGGTAGTGCCCCCGCTAAGACGAGCCAAACAAAGCGCAAGGGCGGCACTACCTACATTTTCTCGAAGAGTTAAGTCGTTGTTTAGACTTGGTTTCCGATTTACCAGATAGCTCATATTCTCAGGATATGATGTCGATAATGAACTTATTAAACGTACAAAGTCTCAATTGAATAGCTCTAATTCTTCAGATTTTAGTGGTAAATCTTTTTACAGTGCAAGAAATACCATAACTAAAAATAAATACGTTTAAAATAAATAAAAAATATTATATTTTACTTTGTTGTTATTTCAGGTTCACACTTCGCACACCATACGCTTTATTATATTTTGTCAGCTTATTTGGTCAGATCTTGATGTTCGTTAGTACCTTTCATTGGCTCTTACACAACAAGATATCGTTGACCAATATGAGTAAGTGAAGTACTTATATTGAAATATAATTATTTAGAAGGTCTGTGTACTTTATTTTGTTTCTACTCTATTTTATCTCTCATTAAAATGTAAAAAGAAATATAAATAAAATAAAGGTATTTTTAGTAATATGGTGGAAGAATAAACAGAAAAATTAATGATATTAATGTCATCTCTATATTACGCAGTATTAAAATCTCCAAACAAAAAAATCCGGTAGAAAAGCAAACATTTAATTGGTTCTTATAACCTCCTTAAAGCTCGGGGGGATATATTAGGGTCTAAAGTTCCCACATAAACAAAAGATTTATCATTAACGACCCATTTGATATAATGGTTGAGATGTTGGCTACTACAAGGGCTCCTGGTTCAATCCCCGGGCAGTACAAACATTTGTGTGCATGAACATGTCCCTTTGTGTTGGGTGTTTAATATGTATTAACAAAAAAGTATATAAATATGTTTATCTGTAGTTTAGTACCTATACCTCAGGCTTCACGCTTAACTTGGGGTTAGATGGCGCTATGTGAATGTCAGTAGATATTTATTTGTTATTTATTTATTATAATTAAATTAAAAGTATGTTAATTTCAATCGTCACATAAAACTTTCTTTCTTTCTCTCTTTAATGATAATGCGTTTATTAAACTTTCTTAAAACAGGCCACAAAACATCAAATTGTGTTGCCAGTTTGTTTCATCATTCATTGTGTGAATCTCAGTGGATACTTATTTACTATTTATGTATCAGTACACCATATGAGGGAAGCTAGTAGGAGGATTCAGTTGGGCTGGGCGGCATTCGGCAAGTTACGTCAGGTCTTCACGTCGACGATTCCGCAATGCTTAAAGACAAAAGTCTTTGAGCAATGCGTCCTACCCGTACTTACATACGCAGCTGAGACATGGACACTGACTGCGGGATTGGTTCACAAGTTCAAAGTCACTCAACGCGCAATGGAGCGAGCTATGCTCGGGGTTTCTCTTAGGGATAAGATCAGAAATGATTTAATCCGTAAGAGAACTAAAGTTACCGACATAGCCCGCCGGATCAGCAAGTTGAAGTGGCAGTGGGCTGGTCACGTATGTCGCAGAACCGATGGCCGTTGGAGCAGACGAGTTCTGGAGTGGAGACCGCGTCTCGGCAAGCGTAGCGTAGGACGCCCTCCGGCCCGATGGACCGACGACTTGCGAAAGGTCGCTGGTGGAGGCTGGATGAGGAAAGCGGAGGACCGGGATATCTGGCGCGAAATGGGGGAGACCTATGTCCAGCAGTGGACTGCGATAGGTTGAATAGGAATAGGACACCATATAAAAATTATTGTTTATGTTTTATTTTTGTTTTACTTTTATGGTTTGTTTTCTTTCAATATACTTCATTGTTTAATAAATACTTCATATTATTAGAAAGTAGTAAGTCACATAACATGCTTGAATGTTTAATGGTTTTAAAAAGTTAATTAAATACGATTACATAATGTTTACAGCGAACTTCCTGTTTTACCTGTCTAGTACTGTATCGCTGGCTATCTTAACCAACATTGGCAGGTTCTTGCCGAAACTAATGGTCAAAGTTGAAGCCATTGAGAACAAACTTCCACCTCTCACTTGTAGCCTGCCTACGTATTGTAATGTTACTATGTTGTTTATACTCATCGCTGCGTTGGGTGAGAAATTTGTTGTTTTTGTGTGTTATTTACTCTTAGAAATTTTCGGAGTAAGACTTCCTGAAGTGTTTTACTACGAAGTTTGCAGGAACGATTGCTTGCTCATTTTAGCGAATTGAAAAACATTTGAGTGTTTTTTGATTTGGACATATTTATACGAAAAAAATAATGTGCAGTTTTATTTGATGAATAATGGTTAATTATTATTTGGCTTTCTTTTTTATAATATCACTATAGAAATTACAATGATGTACTTTATTTTATTTCAAGTAATTTAACCCGGAATAAGTTGTGTAATTTCTCATAACAAAAATAATATTGGTGATATCATTCAGCCCAGGCATCCTGGTGTCGTACACTTAGTTCTCAGACAATCCTTCTCTGCATTTAAACAACTCAATCCATTTATATTTTACTGTTTACAGTTGAACATCTGCTATCGATTTTCTACGGCGTGACCGTTGCACAAGCTTGCGACCCCAACAGGATTGCTGAAACCTTTTTTCACTATGACAAACCGTGGATTTTTAACTACACCGAGTACAGTTTGTGGAAGGGTATTGTGATGGAGGTAGGTGTTTTTATAATATACATTTTTTATCATAGATTTCTTTTTTTACCTATTGGTTCTATTTTTGCAGGGTTCAATAAAATTATATTTGCTTTCAACTCATCGTTATCAGCTCATTAAACGTCCCCACCGAGGGGCACGAGCCTACCTGTATAGGGTGATTAGGCCTTAGTCGTCCACGCGGGCATAGTGCGGGTTGGACGACTTCACGTACAACATTTACATCTCTTCGCAGGCGTGCATAGGTTTCCTCACGATGATTTCCTTCACCGTGGGAGCGTTCGATAACGTACATATATTTTTCGAAAATTCGAAAGCACACTGGTACGTGGGGTACGGGATTTGAACCATATTAATAATAATCAATCAATCTTTGCTTGTTCCATATGTTAGCTTATATATATATAATATATAACTCTTGCCGGAATAATCCTACGCTTTTGATACATAACGTCGGTAACACAGCATAATATCGTCAATCAAATCATGTGGGGTAGATGGCATTACTTGACATAGATATGGATAAAACGTCCTTAGAAGTTTAGTTGTGTTTGAAAAATGTAAAGTGTTTAAATGCTGTCGCATTTTGTCGATGATAAATATAATATTTTATTTATTAACACTTATTAAAAAGTATTGCGTGTATTGGTTAAAGAACGCTTATACGATTGTTGGCAGTTATTTGGCAATTAAACGTTTCAACAGCTGCTAATCGTATCTGAAACATTTGTAACCTGAAAATTGTGAAGTGGCAAATTCCGTCCCTAAACAATGGGGCAATTTCGTCATATGCCGGATTTCCCCGATTTCAGATATTAAAAACATTTTCTATTCCAGGATTTTTAATGCAAAAAAAACAACCTACCACAAGTATCTACTACAGTACAAGCCTTGTATCTACTGCAGTATAATCTTTATTTTGTAATCAACGAATGTATCTTGTTTTAGATTAATTGATTTTTCACCATATAAAAAGCGCAATTACAAACGAAAAACGAATAAAGGTTTCTATGATAAAAATGATTTGCGTGAAGCCGTATTAGCAGTACGTAATGGTGCATTAAGTGGGTACAAAGCTTCACAGCTGTATAAAATCCCAAGAATGACAATTATGGATCACGTAAATAGAAAGAGAAAACAAATCTCATTGGAGGAGAACTGCGTTTGTTTTATTTCTCTTACCAATAAACCTCATAAATTAGGTTTGCTACCCCTGGACTTTATCAGTATGCCGGAATTGCCCCAAAAAATATTTTAACGTTTTAAATGAGATCTATACCATATTTTTATTAGTGGAAGACATATAATTGCCTCTCGTTAACCAATACATGTATGACTTATGTGTATTTTAAAAAATATTAGATCTTTATATAATTACCTCTACGTGACGGATTTACCCCGAATTGCGGGAAAATCCGTCTAATGTGGAGGTTTTAAAAATTACCGTATATCTTGGAAACTTATTCTTAATTAAGAACACTTACGACGTTAATAGGAAGTTATGTAAACTTAAATTTTGATACTTGCTTAACATTTGGCCGGTATCGACAGATTTTTTAATATACTTGAACAAAATTAGGTTTCAATAAAGTATGCCGGAATTAGCCACCTTGATTGACCCTTATATATATATATAACTCGCGGCTCCAATATAATTATTAAAGTCGCTTAGTTATTTTCATTATCATAATGGATAACCTCACTTAATCGTAGGCCAGCTTAGATTTTAAAAATTGCTTTCACCATTTACATCCCCTCACTCTTACAATAAATTTAACTGGTAAATATTTCTACTTACTATTTTGATTATTGGTTTTGATTGTAGATCATTAACATTCAATCTACATTTATTTGGTCATATAACGATCTGTTAATAATGGTCATCAGTATTTATCTGACTGAACATTTTAAGATGCTGAACAGAATTATCAAAACTGCTCTGAAAAATGTAAGTAAAACTATACCTATTCAACCTATTGCAGTCCACTGCTGGATATAGGTCTCCCCCATTTTACGCCAAATATCGGCGACCGCCTCCACCAGCGACCTTTCGCAAGTCGGTCGGTCCATCGGGCCGCAGGGCGTCTAACGCTACGCTTGCCGAGACGCGGTCTCCACTCCAGAACTCGTCTGCTCCAACGGCCATCGGTTCTGCGACATACGTGGCCAGCCCACAGTAAAACTGTAAACTATACTATAAGTAAAGTTTTATTTTATATTGGATGAGCCATGTAAAAAGTCCGTTCTCGGCACATTATGTCACCGAATAGATTCTTTTTTTTTCGAACCGTAGTTACCTACTTTTAGATATAGAAGATAAATGAGCATAGTATTCTGAAAAAGGAATAATAAAATTAAAAAAATATATGTAAATGCCTTAATATTTTTCCTCTTCATCAGATATCTAAATTAAGGTTCGTAGTATTAGTGTTATTAGAATCTTTCTGGTTCCAGGAGCATTACTCTTGCGGAGAATTTCGCATGCAACACTTGAAAATAATACGGTTAGTGAAGTTAATTAACGAACGCATGGGAATTTACATTTTAATTTGTTTCGGAAGCAATTTGTATTGGATATGCACGCAACTGTTTTTTACTTTGAAGTGAGTTTGAAGGTTTTTATCAAGTTTATTATTTTTAAATGTTTTAGCGGCTATCCTTGAATATCGTTTTTGTTGCAGCAAAACGCAAACAGGACACTTTGTGTCATGCCAAATCAAAGGCCAAGATGCTTACTCGTAAGTAAATGACGTTTATGATTTCTTTTAATGTGAGTATTATTTATTGGCGTCGGTAGCTCAATGGTGTGGAATATTGCCTTCCTATCGAGAGGGCAGAGGTTCAAATCCCGCCACGTACCAATATGTTTTCGTTTTTTGCAACATAATGTACGTTATCCTACGCTCTTACAGTGAAGGAAAACATCGCGAGGAAACCTGCGCACGCCTGCGAAGAGATTCAAAGGTTTAGTGAATTCAACCAATCCGCACTGGGCCCGCGTGGACGACTAAGGCCTAATCACCCGATACGGGTAGGCTCGTTCCCCTTCGTAGGGACGTTTAATGATGGAGATGAATTACAACATACTGTTGGAATGCTCGATTGATTGGCGGCTAAAGATTCTGGTATTTTCTATTTTTTTCTCGTGACAGAAAAAAACATTTTTGATTGATGTAAAAAATGTGGATACTTTGAACTCAATTATGATTTTCTTATGACTTTATTGTTTTCAGAACCACTCACGGTGTAGAACATACAGTTTACTTCACGTATTCCTTTTCATTCTTAGTAACGCGCACATTACTTGTTCTACTTCTCGCTGCAAGAGTTAATTCTACAGCTACGAAGCCACTGGTCCATCTTTACGAGATTCCCAGCTATAGATTCAGTCTTGAGGTATGATTTGTTGGCTTACAATTTTGGTTCAAGGCAGAAGACAGGACAAATTTAAAAAATCTCATGGCTGATTGATTGATCATATAACTAAGATTATGTTCAGGTTTTGGTAGGTACATCGGTGATTTATAGTTACATTGGATTAGCCAATGTGTTTTCGAATTTCAAAAATATATGTACGTTATCCGACGCTCTTCTCTCTCTCTCTCTCTTCAACCTATTGCAGTCCACTGCTGGCATAGGTCTCCCCATCTTGCGCCAGACGCTCTTACGGTGAAGGAAAACATCGTGAGGAAACCTTCATGCACGCCTGCGAAGAGATTTGAAAGTTGTGTGTGAAGTCGTCCAACCCGCACTGGGCCCGCGTGGACGACTAAGGCCTAATCACCCTATACGGGTAGGCTAGTGCCACTCAGTGGGGACGTTTAATGGGCTGATGATGATGATGATGATGATAGGATTAGCACTTTACGTGGGAAAAAATATAAAATCAGGGCTTCCCACTATCGGGTATTAAATTATTAAATCTGGGGGCACGGCAGTGCCCCGCCAAGTCGAGCGCGAAGCAAACACTACCGTACCATCCTTTACAGGATCCATTTCGCCGCATTTTCAGGCCCCGATTTGAGAACTTTGGGATAATACCAGAGCGCTAAAATTTTCGTCATCTAGTAAGATATAATAACTTACTTTAAATCCAAAATTTCAAGTCTGTAGGTCATTTAGTTCCGACGTTAAGCGAAAGCAAAGTTTCGCATTTTCGACAGACACTCACTCACTCACTCATGATCATCAAAATAGAACTAGTACTTCCCATTAACTCAGAAAGCTGAAATTCGGTACAGAGTTAGGGTTTAAAGGCTACATAAAGGGAAAACTATGAAAACTTCGAAAATCGAAGATCTGGAGTACCTGGTGACTCTGCTTAGATAACAAAATCATCAAAATAGAACTAGTACTTCCCATTAACTCACAGAGCTGAAATTTGGTACAGAGTCAGGGTTTAATGGTTACATAAAGGGAAAACTATAATAACTTGGATAATCGAAGATCTGGAGTACCTGGTGACCCTGCTTAGATAACAAAAGAGCCCAGCCAAACTATAAGAGATTGACATACCGCCTTTAAACAATATATATTTAACATGGTGGGCCGCTTCATTCGATGTCAAAAATCGGGAAGCACGGTAGTGCCCCCGCCAAGTCGAGCGCGCTAGACCAATACAAACAGACATGTTGGTGCACACAAATATTTGGAGTACTGCCCGGGATCGAACCCGGAACCCTTGGTGTAGTAGCCGACGTTTCAACCATTACACCCAATGGGTCGTCTAATATTCCTTTCAAGTTTCTACAAAAAGAAGTAAAATTCCACCAAAAACATTCTGTAAAAAATCTAGCCAAGTCTCGATGGAGCTGCTTGATTATCTCTAAAAAGTAATGAAATCAAGACAAAGACGTGCCAAGTCTAAGGTTCCTTACTGCAATTAACTAATTATTATGGTTAATGTTGTGTGACTTGGCCGTTGAACATTTTTTATACGTTAGTGGCTTTATCAAGCCTACAATCGATGGGCTATTGAATCACCGTTTTCCAAGTGGCAAATTTGTACCGTCAATGGGTAGCGGTTCTGGCGACAGATTGGTGCAATGGTGTCATGAACCACCTAGTTTTGTATCCTTGTGTACTCTTCAACGGCCAAGTCACACAACATTAACCATAATAATTAATTAATTGCAGTAAGGAACCTTAGACTTGGCACGTCTTTGTCTTGATTTCATTACTATTTAGAGATAATCAAGCAGCTCCATCGAGACTTGGCTAGATTTTTTACAGAATGTTTTTGGTGGGTATTACTTATTTTTATGGTACAAAAAAGACCAAGGTGTGAAACCGTAATAAACAGAATGATATTATACGTCTTTCCATCGTCTTTTAGCTACCTTCTTTGAAAACTGTGAAATTTCCCATATAAAGGCTCTCTTTTAAGGCTTTCGGGGTGGATTTTCAAAAAATGATGACAAATTGTCGGCACATAAGTTTTTTGCTTTCCACTTTTAAAAATGTGAAATGTTCATTCAAAATTTCCACCATTTCAAATAAAGTCGTATAGGCGTGAAAGCGTAACAAACAGACAAACAGAGTTACTTTCGCATTTATAATATTAGTATGTATTAAACCAGTAATAAAAGAGGACAATTGAAGATTGCGCCGAAACTTCGAGCACATCTGCTGTTTTCCCACATTCAGGGCAAGTGTTGCAAAAGGGGTACTATATAATTGTAACAAGAAGACGAAGATAAATATAGACGTAAGAAACGATAGGTACTTCGGATATCATGTGTTAGTAGAAGTACTTACTTTTATAAATATGGTGTATTTTTCCGTCAAACTTATAATTGACATTGAAAAGGTAATTAAGCAATTTTCTACCTTACATTAAGTAGCAACAGTCACCTTTTGTACATTAAATATAAAAAGGATGTCAAAAAATCTCGCGTTGGTTTATGCCTTTCATATTTCGGAGACACATTTCCATATGGGCTGGCTTGATACCACATCCTCTCAGAAAACTGGTATCACATCAACGAAAAACTGATTTTAACGGAGTAAGTAAGGTGACCAGAGGCCTAAATCCCCTTTCTTATCCCCCCTCCACCCCACCTTAGCTTTTTTATTCGGGATTTCCATCGATGGTCGTATTACTTAGCGCAAGAAGCGCCTGCTTGTTGGCCTTCCAATGAAATATTTTATCTATACATTAAACTAAAATTGGAATTGCTGTTTGTAATATGGAAATAACTTTTAAAACGGAAAGAAATGCTTCTTCATACTTATGGTATGTATAGGGTACATACACAAAAAAAAACATTTTTTAAAATTTTTGTCTGCCTGTTTGTTCCGGTTAATCTCTCGGACCTTTTTTCGAAAAAAAGCAACGGCTAGTTTTATTAAATAAAATACTTTTGTTTTAGAAAGATAAAGCAATGTCCTAACGCGCGTGACCTGCGCGCTTTAGCGATTTTAGGTTATCCTGCGGGAGAATAACTTATACCGCGGGGAACAGTTAGTAAATAAATAAAAATATATCTGTGACATATAAAGTAAAAATAAAAGGATAAAACATGCAGTGAGAACGCAGCCTTAGATGGTTGTGGTAAAAAATATGAAGCGAAATTGACAAAGCCAGGGAGACAAGTTAAATCACTCGCATGTGTTATTAGAGTCCAAAATAGATTTCATGGTGTCTATGTCTGTCTATGCAATGTCTATCCCGCAAGCACCAAACAAAGTTACGAATCACGACAATAGGAGATACAGCTAAGTCTCAGATTTGAATCTTATAAGTTCAACCTTTCAAATGTAAGAAAACACTGCATATTACTCAAAAAAACATTACACTGTATATCATCAATGCAAATAATATTTCAATGCGTAATTACTCTTTGATTTACTGCTCAATGTGTACGTGACTTTTAATATGATATTTTCTCACATAATTTTCTGAAAAATTTTTCTTTATTTGCAGGTGGAAAGATTTATAGCTCAAATTAACAATATCAAAGTGGCGTTAAGTGGGTTGGATTTCTTTTACGTGACCAAGACAATGATATTGACTGTGAGTATGAATTTGACTCTATTGCAAATACATTGTAGGTTTGGAAACGAATCCGTACCTATTGTTATGAATCTAATTAGACCTGATATCCTTAACGCCAGTCTAATACAGCAAACACCTCAAAACAACAACCGTAAGATTCTATGATAATACTCAAAATCAAGAGGTAATTACGGAATTGGTTGACTAAACAAATTAATGACATTACTCAGTAAGGCACCGAGAAAAAAAAAGTGTATCTAAACGGATAATTAATTCGTTTAGTGAAAATTAAATATTAATACTTTGTTTCAGCTATTAGGAACGATCGTCACATACGAATTGGTTTTGCTGCAATTTAATAAGTAAATGTGTTTTGTTCAATATGATCCCAAATTAAACATGCATAAAAAAAATATTTAAATTTTCAACGATGGAAATGATAATAAATATACCCATATACATATATGGGTATATATATGTATGGGTCTCCATTGCAAGGATCAGCTGACCATTATTTGGAACGGACTTCTGCTTGACTGCTGCTGATGCTGCTCTGCTGTTGGCCGCAGATGGTTTAACAGCTTCACCGGGCAATTGGAGAGTGCAGATGGCTCTCAACTCTAAATTTACATCGAGCCTAAGTGCGTCCCAGAGTGGGACTGGAATCTCGGCTTATGGCGATGCGAGAGGGCTAGGTAACCTCGTGTTTGGGGAGAGAAGCGATCCGGAACACGAAGGTTACGCAAAATTGCACAGCGTGGTTATTAATACACGACGCAATACGTATGAGGGGTTCTATTCTATACAGCCTATCGCAGTCCACTGCTGGACATAGGCCTCCCCCATTTTGCACGAGATATCCTGGGCCTCCGATTTTCTCATCCAGCCTCCACCAGCGACCTTTCGCAAGTCATCGGTTCATCGGGCCGGAGGGCGTTCCACGCTACGCTTGCCGAGACGCGGTCACCACTCCAGAACTTGTCTGCTCCAACGGCCATCGGTTATGCGACATACGTGACAAGCCCACTGCCACTGCCACAAGAGGGGTTGCTTCTCGCTAAAAATACTTGTTATATGGTGAGCTAATTTTAAAATATCAGAGTTATATTTGTCACTTCATTACAATTAGGAAAAGGCTTCAGTTTGATATTTTATTTTAAATAATGATTGTTATATGAAAAATTAAATTGATACAATGCAATAGGAAGAATAATAATGTTTCCTTTGTTATACCTTCTTCTAAAATAAAAAAAAGAGATTTGCAATTACCTGTTATTTACCTGTTGCTTACATAGCACAATGATCTGCACATCTTCAAGGCAAAAGCGAACAGGAGTTTTACCTTGAAGATATTCAGATCACGGGGAATTATTATTACATCACAAGCAGAGTTCTATTTCCAAACCGTATATATGAATTTTGAATTCAAAATACAAAAAACAGCCGGTAATACAATAAAGTAAAAAAAAAAATTTGAGTACATAAAGATTTTTGAATTTAAACTGCTACATACATTTTTGGCTGGTTCCTACTGCAGATAATGTGATTATTGTAGGATTAAATAAACATTTAATTATTATTATTACCAGAAATTTAACGAATTGTATCAATAAAACTGTCAAGGTCGAGTGTTCATTTGGAAGTCAACCGGTAGAAAAATATGGGTAAAGTATCTTAAGTAAGCCATAGACCCGACTTCACTTTTTACAATTCATACCTTTTAACGACATAAAGACCTCATTTTCAATGGACATACTTTAAAACCTACAGTTACTTAGTGAACTTTGTCCAATATCCGGCCTTATGTTAAGAGAACAATCCGCGTTACGAAGGGCTTTAAAAATTTTCCGCGTAGAAAGTAAACGATTATATTTTGGCGCCAACGAAAAGGGTGAAAACGAAGTGCTGAACTTGCTATTTTTTACATCGGTGAGTCCTCAGTGAAGGCGACATTACGAGTAGTACTAATAACATCGACTTTACGCGACACATGAAGAGACGTATTTCTTTTTGATTGTAATTAAATTATAGTTCCAATTTCTTATCAGAGTATTTTTTTGCAAAAATGTGCCTGCAACCTTATTGTGGCAGTTATTTTTTAAGGAAATTTAAAAATGGTGCCTCTCTTTGCTGTAAAAATATAAAATATTTAACTAATAAAATCTTGATGTGAAAATTTTGAAAAAACTAGATGACGTATACTATTCTAACATTACCACTGTATATGTTACGTATACTTGTAACATATACAGTGATAATGGTTATCTTGCACTTTGTACTAATTTTTAAAGTGTATTTCAAAGAAAATGAGGTAAGGAATTGCCTGATGTTGAATTGCCTGATGTTAATTTACAACGCCAAAATCATTCTTCCTATATTAACCTAAAAAAATCAATACAGTGATTCGATTCATATATTTTGACCCTCAATACGCTTCGCTCTTACGTCGACCGTAAAATATCATCCTCGCCATAATGGCATTTCTGTATAAATCTGCAATTATTCAGCGATAAACCTCATTTTTTAATTAAAGCTAAAATTAATAAGTCTTAATAAAACAGATCAATAAAAATGCTTGGAATCATTCCAAAACACTGCTATTCATTAAACGAGTAGATGGTTCAGTTTGTGATACCGCCACTCATCAAGAGTTGAAAGATACAATAAAAATATAACTTAGTATATTGTAGCTTGTAATTTGGTATTCGCACAATATCTTATTTATGTGCAGCAAATATATTATTTGGTGAAGGAAAACATTGTGAGGAAACCTGCGCACGCCTGCGAAGTGATTCAAAGGCTATGCGTGATGTCGTCTAATCTGCAATGGGCCCGCGTCGACGACTAAGGCCTATACACTCTATACGGGTAGGCTCTTTCCTCTCGGTGAGGTCGTTTTATGAGCTGATGATGAAATTTATTATTATTCAAGAAATCGCTTTCACTGTGACCAAACATTTTCCCTTCAGTTAAATTAAAAATGGTTTGTATTATTCGCCGCTCGTTTCCTTGAGTAATGTGCTGCCGTCGCAAATTAGTTGAGATTAATCTTTGATGATTTAATTTTAACCTGTTAATTAGCAATAATAACACATTTAGCAGCACAATAAAAATGATCCTTTACGTCATCATCATCGTCAGCTCATTAAACGTCCTTACCGAGGGGCAAGAGCCTACCGGTCAAAGGTAATTAGGTCATAGTCGTCCACACGAATCCAGTGCGGATTCGCCGACTTCATGGACAACCTTTGAATCTATTTGCAGGCGTATGCAGGTAACCTCGCAATGTTCTTCTTTACTTCAAGAGCATCGGATAACGTACATATAATTTCGAAAATCCGAAAGACATTAGTACGGGATTTTAATCTGATCCAGATCGGAAGGCAACACACACCAATAAGCCACCGACGCTCTTCGGTGTCTCTTTTTTAAGTCAATAGTCAGCAATTATACCGGTAACGAAATAAGTGTCTGTACTTAAAAAAGTATTTATTTAATAACCGGCTGATTTTTGTGCCTATTTCATGATGCCTTGCATTTTACCAGCGTTTTTATTTTAGCAGAGCTTTAGTACTAAAATGTAGGTACAAGGTCATCGCAAAATATTGTTTGTCATTAAGTGAGAAGGGCAACTAATGGTAAGTGTCAATGGCGCTCGCATGATGGTACAGTGTTGATTTGGCTTCGTTAAGCCGGTTGGATTGACCTTACCTACTCTAGTGGGCTTAAAGCACTCAACGGAGAACTTGACGTCCCTATTATTGGGACCACTGATGTATGCAAAATGAACCGAGAGACCTGTGAAATGTGGGTGTGAAATATTAAAATGTCATATACCTTAATATCGTTGGTTGTCAAGACGTATTTTAGAATTGAAGTCAACTTTAATATAACATTATTCAAGAAGACTTCATCAAATACGCTATTAACGTCAATGGAATGTTACGTTTTGCAACTAAATTAATTTTTCTGCCGATAAAATATAATAAAAAATCACAATGTTTTCCTTCACCGTAAGACCATCGGCTTAACTTACATATAATTTTGAAAATTTGATATGACATTGGTACGTGGCGGTGTTTGAACCTATACAGGTTCCTCCAGATCAGAAGGCAAAAGTTCACATCAATTAGCTACCGTCGCTCAAATATCTGTATATCGCTTAATAAACGTGAAGTGGCGATTCATCGAAACGTACTGGAAAAGTAACTTATTGACAAATAAATAAATATAAAATCAACAGATTACCAAACAGCGGTTTACGCAGGAACAAATTTCAAATTTGCTGTGAACAAAAGGCCTCTTCAATATTCACAAATGAAACGGCAAAGCAAATAAAAACTTACGCCGCGTTTAACGTGGATCCGTATAATTTCATGATTACCGACTTATTTTATTCAATTAACATTTAAATGCCCTGATACCGTTTGGTCGCAAAGATACCCTTCCCGTCTTCGGTTTGAAATGTCTTAGTAAAACGTAAAATTACGGCGAACTATTTGGGCTGGAGCCGCATCGTTATTTGGCTAGTTTTTATGTCATGAGTGTACAGGATAATCAGGATGCTCACCTGATGGTAAGTGATACGCCTGATCATGACAGAGCGGCATTGAAAGAGACCAACAACTGATAAACATTTTATTATTCTCCGTCAATGCCGCAATGCGCCTGACACCAGAGACAACAGATGGTAGGTTTCTTATACCCGGTAATTTCACTATATACAGTGCCCTCATCTCGAAACACAAAAGAGCATAACACTCCTGTTTTACGGGACGATATCTGGCACTGCGGTGGTACCTACCTAGACGACTAGTTAGGTGTTTATGTCATAACAAACGGCCCGGCCACTTGGGGATAAGTGATACGCTTGACCATGATAGATGCAACATTGTAACGTTAACCTAGACGAAAGATGGTCACTAATACCCGGTTTTTTATAAATAGATACATTATCACTCAAATTCTACTGAACTAAATATGAACACGTATCAAAATTATTTTATCAAATTTTGTAAGATCGAAATACGTCTTGGCAATGTGCGTTAGTACTTTATTAAATATTTGACGACCCGTATGGTGTAATGGTTAATACGTCTGCTCTTAAACCAAAGGTTCGATCCCCAGGCTGTACAAACATTTGTGTGCATGAACATGTCTGAATTGGTGCATGTATAATACGAGTCTCTATGTATTTACAAAAAAAATAGGTATGTTTGTCGTCCAACCCAACGGGTAGGCTCGTGCCCCTCGGTGGGGACGATTGAGCTGATGATGAGGTATGTTTATCCGTTTTTAGTTCAGGGACTTGAAGACTCTGTATGTATGTCAGTAGATATTTATTTATTTTATTAAGGATATGAGCTATATTCTTATGATTAAGTAAAAGCACTTAAATTGAGACTGCCGGAGTATCTACAGCTGGATCCAATAGACTTCGGTCAAAAATCACATAGTTCATTTTAATTAGGTTCAAAGAAAAAACTGTGCGACCGTTTACTGCGAATTATGAGCCCGTAAGATTTCATTAAAGACATTTGCATAATGTTACAAAGGCGAATTTCAATATTTATGAAAGCGCTATTGGAATATATTATCCCATCTCAATGTTAATACTTACTAAAATTTTGATTTACGAATGACAGCCTTAGATTTATTGCAGCGAATCCCAAGCCGGTGATGTTAATTAAATTGGAACCGAATATTATATCATTCAAAAAAAATCCTTTTATGTATGATATCTAAAATAATCCATCAGATTTAATACAATGTACAAATTGATAGGTTTCAATGTAACCTAGCGTCATTTTTATGATTGCACTATATAATAAACATCGTGAGGAAACCTTCATGCACGCCTGCGAAGAGATTCGAAGGTTGTGTGTGAAGTCGTCCAATCCGCACTGGGCTCGCGTGGACGACTAAGGCCTAATCACCCTATACGGGTAGGCTCGTGCCCTCGGTGGGACGTTCATGAGCTGATGATGATGATGATGAATAAATATCCATTGATATTCACACAGCGCCATCTAGCCCCACATTAAGCGTGAAGCCTGTATTATGGGTACCAAACAACGGATAAACATACTTATGTTCATTTTTTTTGTAAATACTTACATATTATACATAGGAAACACCCAGACAATTACAAACATCACACAAATGTTTGTACTGCCCGGGGATCGAACCCGGAACCCTTGGTGTTGCAGTCGACTCCTCAACCGCAACACCAATGTTGGTCGGGTCGTCGAATCGGTATATAATACAAAATTTAAAAAAAAGTTTCTGGGGTGATTTTGAATTGTTACTCATTCATATGCGGCGATTATAGTGTTAACCTGTTATCAATCCCCCTTTTAACTTATTGAAGTCAATTGGAATAGTCCCCCGCCTTCCTCATCCAGCCTCAACCACAACCTCTACGATATTTCATTCACTGTTGGTACATCAGGCCCTAGGGCGTCATTTGCTGTGCTTGCCAAGATGTGATTAAGGGTAATTATCTTATTGACTAAATCTGATCTATTGCAGTTCACTGCTGGATATAGGTCTTCCTATGTAGCGGATTTTCACTTCGTATGTCTGTCTACTACGACGGCATAAGTCCTGCATCATAACGTCTATTTTGATCATAAAACAGATGTTTTTTAAATCAATTTCCGGCCCGATTCACTCACATCATAGTAATTACTTTCAATATGCCTAAAGAGGCACAAATATAATGACTAAGAAGGAACACATTTGAACCTTCATTTTTATCATGGATAAATTATTAATAATCAGTATTACTTGATAATATAAAAAATCTGTTGTTATTAATATATATAAATAACAACAGTTTTATATTAATTTCTTATTTTTATCAGACACACATATATATTGTTACGAGCTGGGGGTTCAGGATAAATTATTGCCAAACACGAAGAATAACACGGTAACACACTTTATTAATTAACCACTATAAATTAAACACAGCACTTATTACAGTTACACTCTCACTAATAAATCAATTCACGCACGCACAATAATCACTCGTTAACTCTTCACACACTTATATCACACTCGACGTTCCCTTAGATATCGCTGTATCACTCGCTTCTTCCTTGTAGTCGCAGATACTTCGCTTTTCGTTCGCTCTTGAGTAGAACACAAGACTCCCGGCGCACCCGTCGGTCCGCCTTATATACCTGTCCGGCCGCTGAGCTCGAAGCGTCGACGTCATTCTACATAGTTCGCGAAATATCTAGAACATACTAGACTCTTTGCTATTTGACAATTCGCATGTCATACTCTATGGACTGTCTGTGGACTGACGTCACATATTAGCCGACATATTTAATGACATTTTAATTATGTCAATTCGTAACAATAATAAAAAGTAATTCTAAAAGTGAGAGATTTTAATACTTATACATTTATAATGTTTTATATTTAAAAATTGCTTACCCTCACTTGGTTGTGTAGATATTTATTTCATAATAATATTATCATTAAAACAACATAAGCCCATTGGAATTTTGCACCCGTAAGAAATGGAATATCTTCCAAACACATTCTTCGAATTACGTGAAATGCCTTACTTAATACCGTGTAAAGGTTTTTATTGATTCAATAAAAAAGGGAATTGGATCTGCGAGTTTACAGACTTTTTGGGATGGGTGACGGTGACGTATTTCTATTATAGGTACTAATCGATCAAATAATCTTTTATAAGTTTTAATAAATCTCAATCGACATTTTCAGTAGAATTCTTTATTTTAGGTGGCATACCTTAGGACGTTTAAATGACTTGCTTGTTTCGGATTTGTCGACATTTTCAGCCATGCACGATAAAATGGTTGATTTTTCTAAAATTAGCGTTTCATTGGTAAAAGTTGCTCTAACTTGGAGAAAATTGTAAAAATATTTATTGTATACATTTAGGTATCTACATACCTACCTTAATTCCCGCATAATGGTACTGTAAGATGTTAAATCACCACCTGAAGGCTTACCATCTTTAGAAAAGTATGACAATAATATTGCCTTGCCTTTTCTGGTTCAAAAATACTGACGTATCATTAAAGTAATACTGTTTGAACAGGTGGCGGTAAAATCCCCAGGTGACAAAAGTGGCCGTACCGTTTACTTCGTTCTGGAATACTTAAATAAATAATAAACTAACTAGATGCAAAATGAATCTCACTCAAATAGTGTACGCGGCAAAATTCTGCGAATCGCGTCATTTGGGCAGAATTTTCATTCATAAAGTCAAAGTCAAAATTCATTCATTTATCTGGCTGATAAACTTGATTAGGCTGGTTATGAGCAAGTTAGTGGATTTACAATATTAATTAATTAGTATCATTAAAATTATATAGCATGTTCTTTTTTTTTTAAATAAATATTCGTATGACCCACCGGGTCAATCGTAGCGGAATGTAATATTTGTATAAAACCTCGTGTACCTATGATTTATAGCGAATAAATGGCATTTCATTTCAGATTAGGCTTACAAAAAGCACTTATGAACGTCAAAAAGAATACAAAAAATAAATCAAGTCGATCGCTACATGACATATTAGTATGCTCGTGTTATTGATTCTGTAACCTTTTTATGAAACTTTTAGGTCAAAACATTAATGAATAATAAATTTTGAGTCATAAATATAAAAATAAGTCAACGAGTGTGTCAAGCGGCTCGGACACTTTTTGGTTGATATTTTTTTCGTGATTGTGCATTTAGTCAGTTTTATGTCTATCTAAGTACTGGTTATTTAGCTTATTTTGTAATTTATATTATTATGTGTTTATATTGATTATGACGTATTCCTTGACGTAGGCCTTTCAGTCGTCTTTCCAGCTATTTTGAGGCTTGATTGTTTTATTTATTAATGACAATTGATTCATTTATATAGCAAGTATTATTCTTACCTACTAGTGGTTTTGTGTTAAAAAATCTTTAATGATTTTTGATATGATTTAATTCATTTTCACATCTTCAGAGTTTCTGATCACTTTGACGACCCATTTGGTGTAATGCTTGAGGTGTCTGCTCTACACTAATGGCTCCAGGTTCGATCCTCGGGCAGTACAGACATTTGTGTGCATAACATGTCTGTTTGTATTGGTCTGTATGTTTCTATGTATAATGCGTACGTATTTACAAAAAAAAAGTGTCTGAGGGGCACCACAGTCACACAGACTGCTACTTGATTTTTTAATTACCTTAGATAGCTTTTATATTTATAATAAAAAAGTCATATCAAGCAACGATTCGGAGTCAGACCTTAGTAAAATATAGAGTTCAAATCACCATGATTAATAATGTTTTAATAAATTATATAGTGAACCTCTTCAAAAGAAACCTCAAAAGGACTAGAAATGGCTAGTTAAAATAACTGGACTCAAAGCGTACAGAGAATACCAACTTCGAGTGTAAGTTAATTCCTTACAGCTCGTTTCACATCGTTTGCTTATGGTTTTCGTATAAATAATATATACATTTATCTTTATATAGTTATATTATGACGGCTAGATACTTTTATTTTATTTTATTTATTTATTTACACAGATTACAAGACTTATTACATTGACAATATACATTTATAAGAGATACAAACAAGTAGTGAAGCCTTCATTACAAACTGCCACGAGAAGCACAGCTCACATGGAAGCAGTTCTGCAAATTTAACCTTGAACTTAGTTTCGCAATGTGTCATTCTTCTTGCTGTAGGACCAATTTTTTGAGCAATGCGTCCTACTCGTAGGTACATAGTCGATTCATTGACAGATCCGAGAACAATCAGTTGATTGCGGGATTGTTGACACATTTTAAGTCACGAAGCCATGGAGCGAACTATGCTCGGAGTCCTTCTCATGGATAAAGGGAGAAACCTGTTTTCATCAGTGGACTGCAATATGTTAAGATAAAATAATTCCTCAATTTATATTTTTTTTAAACTATGGAACCTATTACACGGAATGTTTTCGTTTATTTGCAACTATTATCCGTGAGAGCCAGCAAAAATTCTAAGGGAATGTATCTTAAAATGCCAAACCCAACTCTGGAACGTTGGCGTTCACCATCCCTATCCGGCGTAACTGTCTAAATCTAGATACGAATAAATCTAGACTGGTATTTCAAAGCTAATGCATTGATTTGATCAGTTGAACTTCCACTCAAGCGTAATGTGCACTGTATACTTTGCATTTTTCCTTCGTTCCTTGTTTGAATAGCTTTTGGAAGAACTATCATGATTTCTGTTCGTAGTTTGTTATACCGTTGACACTTTTCTAGATTTATAATGATTGATTCTGTTGCGTACTGTCTAGACTATTCAATAAAATATCATCTTTCATATAGAACTAAGCATATTTTACTTATAATAAAATCAAGTGCGTCTTCCACGTATATTTATACGTGAAAGACTTACGCCTTAATTCAATTGGCATCATATTATTATTTTTTTCATCGAGGGAGTTAGCAATAATCAACAAAAAAAAAATCACTTTGCTTGTTCTTAATATCATAAAATATTTCTTATTATTATGCTAAAATATTCTTAAGCCAATAAAAATTAATCAGGTCATGAGAGTCGTCATCCCTGTTGTGGATACATTGGGAAAGGCTAACATCGATTTCGGGGATTGTGAAGGTGTTGTAAACTGGAACATCACTAGTTCATACGTCACAATAGTTCCAGCCACCTGAAAAAAGGTTAGATAAAAACTAGTTGTACTGTTATAAAATTAAATCATGTATACCTACATGTTGTATTAACCGACTGTGCTTTCTTTTTAATATACATACATAAAATAAGTCTATTATTGCATATGCTTGTTTTGTTGGCTGTCCTAAATAAATAAATAAACGCCTGGAATCCAGACACAACACTAAATCTATTGGCTTTAAAGTGTTATTGACAACCTAAGGGTTAATAAGCTCACCGTAAGGAGGAGACTTCGAGTCACATTAAAAAACTGAAGGCCACTTAGTGCAACGTTGTCTCCATTCACTTGGTCCAAGAATCTTTGCACCTTAAAACAAAATGATTGTTTTTGTGGTTTCACCATTAAACAAACTAATTTTCAAAATTAAGCAACTAACAGGATTTTAATTATGTTTTAAAGCTAACATCATAAAACAAACCTCTATACAGTAGACTGGTGAAGGCACATCGTATAATACTGGTGCAGGCACTGTAGAAGCAGCATTGACTTGCGAAGCGATGAGCGAGACAGCTATAGATCTCGACATAAGATATATAAGGGAGAATAGGAAATAAGTAGCCGCTTCGTAACCACCAAGTAAGTGGGATGGCCTGGAATAAATATTATTTGATAAAACTTCTTACAAGTATCAAAGACTAAACGCACTAAGTATACGCGATAAATCAAAGATCAAGTCCACTTTATAATATCATGTTATCAAAATGGAGTTACACTTTAGTCATCATATCAGTAAACTCCAGTCAATTCAAGTCAAGGACCGGTACGAGTATACTTCCCTGTGCAACTCCACGATTTACTGACTACAAAAAAAAATTATACCATGTATATCTCCTTAAGAGCCTTAACTATTCAGTATAGAGACTACCGTTAACTGCTTTTGGTCGTGTAAGTAGTTTTTAAACCACATTAAGAAGTTTTACTGCAACAAAGACAAAATAAACTACTCGAATAATCGAATATCGAATATCGACGAAAAATATATTATCTACATGATAGTTCACTGATCATTTGCATCTTTAAATGTGATTTATTACTTTAACTCTCTACTTACGTTTTCATACGAGTGCTGCATGGTCCAGACCTTTTTATGCCATCCCTGAAAATATTTTTTTGTATAGGTTTAAACTGATTTTATTAAATCTAGACAACTCAGTACCGAGTCTACCACCTAGCTAACTCTCTTCTCTTTTCATTACGCACCCGATGGGAAATTTACTAGGTGATAGACTTAGTACTGAGTCTAGACGACTCCCAGGTATTACTGTAGTGCCAGACATTGTCCCGTAAAATAAGAATGTTATGCAATTTGTCCTTTAGGCTAAGGGCACTGTAGCAAAATTACCGGTATAAGAGACCTAACTATAGGCTCGGGTGGCGGGTGCAGTGCAGCATTGATCGAGAATAATGTCTCTCTGTTATTTGTCTCATATGTTTTCTGTCATGGTCAGGAGTATCATTTACCATCTGGTGAGCGTCCTGTCCGTCCAGTACACTTTGTACTCTCAATAAAATATATATCTCTTCAATCTATCGTAGTTCACTGCTGGACATATGTCTCTCCTATACTGCGCCAGATATTACAGTTCTACGCTTTTCCCATGCGGCGTAAGAATGCTGGTGGCAGCATTCTTTTACAAGTCGTACCAAGACGGTCTCCACTCCAGAACTCATCTTCTCTAACGGCTATCAGTTCTGGGAAATCATGACCAGCCCAATGCAAATTCAAGTTGCTGGTTTATTGGATATTGGTAACTTTAGTTCTCTTACAGACATAACCTAAGAGATACCCCAAGCATTTAGTTTCAATTTAGAACCAAGTTTTTTATTGGCTTACTCTAAAGTGTTGTAAAGCTGTAGACAGATGAAGAAGAGGTTATTGGCAAATGAGATGAACACGACTCCACTGATGACCTCGTCGACCCTGCGGACTATTTGGGTAGCGCGACAATAATCTTCCCTTGTGTTTTTCCAGAATATCTCAGGTAGATACTGAAATAGATATGGATTACAGTTAAAATGGTTTGAACTTTCAAATTGAAATAATGATGGTCAAATCAAATATGTAAAAGTATAGATTCGTGATATGTTTACAAAACAACTGAAAAAAGTGTTCCGAATGCAGCGACAGCACACATACACATATTTCGAATATTCTCTTTGACGGTTCGTTTTTGAGGCACAGATGGCGTATCTACTTTATATATGCGGAACATCATTCGGTCAAATGGTATTTTTGACAAATTTGTCATAATTCTAGAACCAATAAATTAAATTAAATGCTATACTCCCTGAGATTTCATTAAAACAAGATTTTGCAAATGATTAAAATACTCAATCAAACATTCCTCGAAAACATACCTTCCCCTGTGCGGCCAGAAGCTTTTTATTGATATGCTCCAAGCGTGAAGTGAGGTAGTAACTCATGCATATCACGAACAAATCCGAAAAGTTCCATATGAACGTCGACTGGAAGTGGAGGAACTGAAATAAATTTTAAAATTGGGTTAAAAGGTTTAATGATGCAATTTATCCAGTATAGAATCATTTTATATTTTTGCCGTACTTATTTTCAAAATAATTTTTTTTGGATTATTTATAGAAACTAATAAGAATGCTTTTCCAGTCCAAACTCAATGCTCTAAATTAAACCTTATGTCAATTATTTAATTAATAGAGATAAATAAAAAAATATACACTGGAATTCACACTGCGCCATATAGCCTCAATTTGAGCAAGAAGCTTGTATTATAGGTACTAAATCATGGATAAACATTCTAATTGTATATTTTTTAAACACTCAGAAAAATACAAATAAGACAAATAGACAACATAATTAAAAAACAAAACATTATGCACAAGAATTTTTTTTTCAAAGATTAAGTATATAATATAATTTATGAAACATTTTAAAATATATACCTGCGTCATAACGCCGAGCAGAGCCGAGTAAGGAATAACGTTAAATACCCAAGGGTAGAAGTGGGTCACGAAACCTTCGTAAAATTCCTTTTCCGCGTGGCAAACCATTGCGCCGGCGAAGGCCGATAACAATGACAGGATATGTTCCACTGTTCAAAAACACATTTCTTGTAAGGATATAAATTTCACATTTCTTGTATGTGGCTTTTAATTTAATGTTTAAATGAATTTAAATTAATGATACAACTTTGTAACCGTTACTTCTACTGCTAAACACACAAGGGTTTCATCTCAATCGATTGGGATTTTGTGTGCTCAGGTTTCTCTTAGGTATAAAATATAGGAGCGTCGGTGGCTCAATGATGTACTGTTTCCTACCAGGAGGGCGCAGGATCGAATCTCACCACGTACCAATGTAATTTCAAATTTTCTAAATTTTATGTACGTTATCCGACGCTTTTACGGTGAATGAAAACACCGTGAGGAAACCTGCGCACGCCTGCGAAGAGATTCAAAGGTTGTGCATGAAGCCAACCGCACTGGACCCGCGTGAACAACTAAGGCCTATACACTCTTTATAAGAAGGCTCGTAACAAAATATAAATTATGTTTATAACCAACCAACTCGCCTGTCCATGGTAGTGACTGCAGGCATTTTCCCTTTAATGTTATTCATGAGAATACTAAAACTACATGAGGAAGTATTTGAAGTGTCAGTGGGCTGCTCACGGATGCTATTATACTGATTGCTTTTAGAACAGACAAGTTTTGGAGTGAAGACCGCGTCTTGGCAAGCGTAGCATAGGATGATAAACGATTTGTGAAAGGTAAAGGATAGATGAAAAATCAAAAGAACGGGAAATGTGGCGTAATATTGCGGAGACTTATGTCTAGCAGCGAACTGCAATATGCTAAAGAGAGAGACGACTGCTTGTATGTTCCTCAGAAAAGAAAACGTGGAAATAGTTACTTACATAAAGCCAATATCAGTACTATCGCACATGTGATATTGCATTTTTTTGCTAAAGTTTGGTCAAAATTCGGATCCAACTCTTCACTCCTGGATATATGCTGAACAAGTCTTGGCCACGCCTTGGCTACGTTGAAGAACATCAGCATTGTTAAACAGGTAGTTCCGTAAAATACAACCAGTGCTAAAAGACATTTACAAAACTCCATTGAAATCGACATAATATAAGAATAACTATGGACAATCCATATTTCATTAAATTCACTGTGTACAAATATCAACCAAAAAGCATTTATTAGTTTCAAGCAGAATTCCAACAAAGTTTGATATGTAATAAATATTAATATACAATGAAATAAGAACAATATAAAAATTATTAAAATGTATGATTTTTCTTTAGATAAATATATTTATCATACATGTATATATATATATGATAAATATATTTATCTAAAGAATATATATAACCACCAGAGCAAAATAAACAAAAATAATCAAATCATACAATACTACTATAGATGTTCTCTCTCTCTCTCTCTTCAACCTATCGCAGTCCACTGCTGGACATAGGTCTATAGATGTTCACCAAGAATAATTTATTTTATATTATTTAATAATACCTGTTCCCCGAGGTATTACCCGTGTTATATAACATATTCTCCCGCAGTAAAACTTAACCGAAAGTCGCTTCGCTGAATAACGCGACGCGCGGCTGCCACGCGGTAAAACATTGCATTTTTCCCAAAATAAATTTATTGTTCACAATAAAAGTAGCCTATGTTTTTCCTTATTGCATCAGCTATCTGCACAAAAATTGTCGACCAAATCCATTAAGCCGGTGCAGAGATTACCAGTAACAAACATATAGACAGACAAAAGGTTTAAAAATATATTTTCGGCATGTACCGTACATACGGTAAGCCAAAAATAATAATGCATGAAGAAAAAAAATTTTATTTTAATATTACAAACATACACTCCAATTTTATTTACATGTACTAGATTTTATCCGATGAGGTAATTTTATTAAGTATTTATCTATCTTGCTAATACTATATAGGAATATACATTGCGTAGCAACAACTTTGAATGCGGGCTCCTAGTCAACAAATATTTGGCACAAACTTCAACAAACATTTGAGCAAACTCAAAATCCCTGTGTTATTTCGAATTTACACTAACCCAAAACAAATTTACCAGAAACATCTCCATAATGTAGGATGAAGAACCACGAAATTACCTTAGACACGATGTCCCTTCGTAACAATCACCCATTTAATAATCTAACTTTTGTTATGTCAAGCAGAAACGGTGCGTCAGACAGTAAAATTAATTCGTAATACGATAATAAAAGCAACAGTTTTCATAACTTGAAAACAATTGCTCACCAAACTTACCTTATATTTATATTTTTTAATCCATTTCCAAAAAAGGAGGTTGTCAGTTTGATCTGTTAGTATGTATGTATGTTTGTACATGTGCATAGTTAATTGCGACTTCAGCTTTTATAATAAAAAAAAAACATTTTAAGCGGTAAGAGAATTCGTTTTTGGGACAATGTGTAATTTTCTCCATAAATTATCTTCTTCTTTTATGTTTCGCTTTACGTATGTTTTCCACGATGACGCCAATGTCACATAATGTAGGTATTACACGGTATGGGATAATACTTACCGTTGTTGGTAAGAGACGTAGCGGAGTGTACAACCCTATGATGCACATCACTGTCATAAAACCTTGCCCTATAATGATAGGAATGCATACAATGTTTTCCATGATAGTAAAACAAATCTGAAATGGAACAACATTAACAATATATAATTTTTCTTTTTATTTAGGATATCAAGCAACTACTTACAGCGTCATAAAAATAGTACTAAATGAATACAACGAGTACATTACTGTCATTAAGACATGTAGCGAGCGACTTGATTATGAATGAAAACTCTGCCCAACTGACACGATGGATAGACTTTTGCCGCACACACTTTGAGTGGGATCGTGCATCTTTAGTGTATTGTTTATTTAAGGCATATCATTATATTTTATTCACTACCTCTGTGGTTAAGTGTGCTGAGCGTTGGATTTTAAATCCTGAGATCATGGGTCTGAAAACCCCGGAGTAACAACATAGTATAAGTCACTTTGTGCTATTTATCCCGTTTGGTTAGTACATTGCAGATTGAATCACCCGATAGCCCGAAAATAAAGATGATTTCGTGCTTAGGAGTGCTCGTTGAACCGTCGGTTGTGGCTACTTTCTAAGAGTAGTTGTCGTTAACATCAACCGCATCAATCCGCATTGGTCCCTCGTGGTGGGTTACAGCCTAAACACCCTGTAGCTATGCTGTGTGGGAGTTCCTTGTACTTACAGTGGGGCGTTAATTATAAGCTGATGATGATTTATGTTAAAATCATAAGGCCTAATACTGAAAAATCCCAAAAGACAATTCAAGTAATCGTTACAAGAACGTTGAGTTTGTTGTATTATTCCATTTCCGGCTCCCTAGCAGATTCTTAAATTACTTCTGCAATTTCAAAAAAACGTTTTTTACTACGCAAAGATGCCAGATGTTATACGGGAAATCTTCGAGCTGAAATTATTTATTTGTTTATAATTTGTTGGAGAATTGTCGAAGATGTATACCGAAATTTCACTGTAATTCTTTTAAAATTTGTGTAGTATTGTAGAATATATTTGAGACTTATATATATTAATACCATCCCTTGTTTTGGATATGGTCATCATCATCATCATCATTACAACCTAGAAAGTCCACTGCTGAACGAAGGCCTCCCCTAATGATTTCCACGCGGACCGATCCCTTGCAGTTGACATCCATCTGCTACCTGCCACCTTAACCAGATCATCAGACCATCTGGTTGGGGGTCGGCCTACGCTTCGTTTTCCGTTACGCGGACGCCACTCGAGAACCTTTCCGCCCCATCGGCCATCGGTTCTACGCACTATGTGCCCTGCCCACTGCCACTTCAACTTGCTTATCCTGTGGGCTATGTCGGTCACTCTAGTTCTCCTACGGATATCCGTGTTCCGGATCTTATCGCGTAGGGAAACACCTAACATAGCCCTTTCCATAGCACGTTGAGCAACTTTAAGCCTATTTAAGAGGCCCTTAGTAAGCGACCACGTTTCACTTCCGTATGTAATAACCGGCAACACACACTGGTCAAAGACTTTCGTCTTCAGACACTGAGGTATTTTGGACGAAAAGATCTCCCTTAACTTCCCGAACGCTGCCCATCCTAATTGGATTCGACGCGAAACCTCCTGCTCGAAGTTGGACCTACCCATTTGAACTACTTGTCCCAGGTACACATATTCGTCTACAACTTCGAGTTCAGAACTTCCAACTGATATTGGTATGGGCACAACATGGATATTAGACATGACTTTCGTCTTGTCCATGTTCATTTTAAGACCCACCTGTTACGAAGCTCTGTTAAGGGTATTGAGCATAGTACCCAAATCCTCCATGGATTCTGCCATGATTACTATATCATCGGCAAATCGAAGATGAGTGATGTACTCGCCATTGACGTTGATGCCAAGTCCTTTCCAATCGAGCAGCTTAAACATATCTTCCAATGCAGCTGTGAACAGTTTCGGAGATATAACGTCTCCCTGTCTCACTCCTCGGTGCAATTGGATAGGTTGTGTAAGCTCTTCATGTACTCGGACTGACATAGGCGCTCTCGTACAAACTTCTCAATACTTCGATATAGCGTAATCGATATGGCACCGTTGGAGGGCTTGAAGCATAGCCCAAGTCTCGATCGAATCGAAGGCTTTCTCATAGTCCACAAACGCCAAGCATAATGGCCGATTATACTCTCGGTCTTCTGTATAACCTGCCGCAGCGTATGTATGTGGTCTATGGTGCTGAAGCCTTTGCGGAACCCGGCTTGTTCGGGAGGCTGGAATCGTCAAACCTACTAGCGAGACGGTTCGTGATGACTCTAGAAACAGCTTGTAAATGTGACTCAATAGCGTGATGGGTCTATAATTCTTCAACAAGGTTTTGTCGCCTTTTTTGAAGAAAGCACCACCACGCCATTGCTCCACACTTTAGGCGTCATACCATCACGGATACGGAATTAAAGAGCTTCTGAAGGGTCTTAAGCACTGGCGTGCCACCTGCTTTCAAAAGCTCTGCGGTAATTCCGTCTCCCGGGAGCTTATTACTCTTGAGCTGTTTCAGAGCCATCCTAATCTCGCACAAAGTGACCTCCGGGATATCCTCAGATAGTCGGGTTAACTTAGCTCTCGGTCTTCGGCTAAGTTTGAAGCGGGAATCTGTGTAGCGGTATATAACTCGCTGTAGAACTTCTCAATCTCCCTCAAAATCTCTGGTTTGGATGAGACTACATTTCGCCGTTGGTCTTCAACTAATCAGCTGGCTTTGCCCAATAGACATGTTCCTCGCAAACACCTTCGAACCTCTGTTCTGTTCTATTGCCTCTTTAATACACTTTGTATTAAAGTGACGAACATCGCGTCGCAAGGAACTGGATATACGTCTATTGAGCTGCCGGTATTGTGACGCATCGTCTGAAGACTGCAGTTTCATCTGTCGTCTTGTCGCCATGAGATCGAGAGTCTGTTGAGATAGTTTATTGGGTCTTAATTTGCGTTGTCCCTTGCAAAACTTAGACCCAACTGATTGCAGAGTTTCCACTAACCCGCTATTAATTTCGTCCACTGTTACGCAGCTCTCTAGGCATTCAAAGCGATTCTGCAATTCGAGTTGAAAGCTTTCGGGGTTATGGATTTGAATCACGTTAGGTCGGAGCGTAGACTTCATCAGACGAGACCTTTCCAGTTGAACATTTATATTTAACGTGCCTCTCACCATACGGTGATCGCTACCGGTTTTAACCCTGGCGATCACAGAGACATCGTTAAATATATGTCTTCTGGTGGCCATAATGAAGTCAATCTCATTTCGTGTGGAACCATCGGGACTCAACCAATATTTGGATTGGATTTGGATATGGTAAAATAGTTAATTTCCCATGTTTTGCTAAGTTAGTGATATCATCATCAGCCTTAATAAATTTTGGTTTAGGAGGAAGGTAACCGTTGGAGTATGCGCAATCAATGTATTAGGTTACAATGATGATTATAATATCATCATCAGCTCATTAAACGTTCCCACCGAGGGCACGAGCCTACCCGTAAAGGTTGTTTAGGCCAAAGTCTTCCACACTGACTAGTGTGGATTGGCCGACTTCACGAACACCCTTGAATCTCTTCGCAGACGTGCGTAGGTTACCTCACGATGTTTTCCTTCACTGTAAGAGCGTCGGATAACGTACATATAAATTATGATATAACGCTATTGAATACCGTACGTATTGTATGTTTTCTGCATAATTTGAAGTTCTTAACTGTTAGAAATCAGTCACAATATGAAAATCTATTTTCAAACGTGTGTTCCTTTTGTTGAGCAGACAAGATGTTAGGGCATATAAAGACTTTATTCATTCAAAAGGGCACTGATAACACCTGTGTTTAAACAAGGAAATAGAGACGAAGTCAACAATTACAGACCGATTTCGGTCTTGCCGGCTCTGTCTAAAGTCTTTGAGAAATTACTTAATAAGCGATTAATAAATTATTTAGAAAATGAAAGTCTGCTAGCGAACACATTTGGTTTAGAGCTGGTAATCGACGAAGATGCGTAAGTAATCTAACATCATATTGAGTCAACACTAGATAAGAGGAAAAAGTTGTTGGGTATATTCTTGGACTTGACTAAAGCGTTCGACACCATCTCTATCTCTATACTCTAAGCAAGATGGAGGTATCGGTATTCGTGGGAAAAACCATTAAACATTTTTGAAAACTATCTTAAAAATCGATACCAATGTGTAAAAATCGGAGAATGCATCAGTAGTGAAATGCCTATTAATTACGGAATGCCACAAGGCAGCGTCCTTGGCCAGAGCCTCTTCCTTATTTACATATACGAGCTTTGTCTTCACAACCTTGTCAGTGGCAAGTTTTTTACTTTTGCAGATGACACAGCTCTTGTGTATTGTGGAGACACTTGAAACGAGGTTCGAAACCATGCTGAGCAGGGTCTAAGTGTAGTATCTTCTTGGCTGAATGAAAATTTGTTGACACTCAATATCGGTAAAACAAAATATGTACCCTTTACTATTAATAATTCTACTCTACCCTGTTTAAATTTTAGCATTAAAGTTCACACATGTGTCAATTTTAATTCCATATCTTGTACATGCGCCCAGCCTCACATTTCAAGTACCTAGGAGTGGAACTGGATAACCATATATCTTGGTCACTTCAGGTTGAAAACTTGAATGGCGGAGTTAGAAAGGTTATTTGGGTTATGAAAAGCTTACGACAGATTGCTGACATGACTGTTTATTATGCATTATGTCAATCCATTCTCTCATACTGTATTGGGGTTTGAGGTGGAGCATGCAAGACCAGATTACTGTCTGTAGAAAGAGCCCAACGGTCTGTGCTCAAGGTTATGACTGGTAAACACTTTAGATTTAGCACAACAGAGTTTTATAAACTATGTGGAGTGCTTACTGTCATACAGCTTATTTATATCAAAAACCGTTTTGAACAGCATTGTAATTGAAGTATGACCCTGTATAGGTGAATGACACTACTAGAAGAAGACCTGAGAAAATTTGTAAAAGAGGACTACAATACTATTTTTACAAAAGATCCTCAAGTTTTTTAGGTCCGCATTTGTATAAAAGTACATAAAAGTATTGAAATATACACCTTGAATAAAACCCTATGTAAAAGAAAAATTAATAACTGGCTATTGCAGTTGAGCTACAGTGAAACTGAAAATATATTGACTTAAACTAATCAAATATCAAAAATTAATACTAACCTTAAGTAACTAATTAATAGCTCATAACTCACACACACACTCATACACACACACACACACACACACACACACACACACACACACACACACACAACACACACAACACCACACACACACACACACACACACACACACCACAAAGCAAACAACACACATATGTAAGAAACCCGATGAACTCAATTGTCTAATATTTTATCCTATGAATTAAGACTGTCAAATAATAATGTGAAACATGTAAGTTTCTGTCTGTCTTCTAGAATACAGGTTTTACCTAAACTAGAAGGCAGTGTCAAATTGAGCATTAAAAAAATTTTGTAATTGTCTACCTAAGTGTTTAGTGTTAAAAAACTGTATATTTAGTTATGGACAATAAAAAAATATTATTATTATTATTTAGGTTTCTCACTGTATATCATTATATACACCAAATTATATAAAATATACAAAAAATAATAATTAATATATGCATTAATTTATTTTACTTACGTACTTCGTCGTATGTCCACTACAGACTCCATCATAGGTACAAGAGAAGACTTGTCCTATGATTAAGGTCATCCGAAGAGACCGCTGGAAGGTAGCCTGTTTGCGTGTTGGTTTTAATTTTGTTACGTGAACCTTATTTTCTGAAAATAGTTTTAATAAAATTAATCAATATTTCTGACAATGGTCATTCAACATGGCTTTCGTCTTGTCCAAATTCATGCCAAGCCCTACTCGTCGAGAAGATTATATTAAAACTAAGCAAGCTTTTCGATGACTGCTACGATGACAATATCGTCCGCAACACGTTTGGTGGGAAAATATCTCTCCATTGATTGTGTTGCCAATCTCTTTTCAACCGGAATCAGGTGTACCTACTTAAAGCATATTTTTTTGTAACGGAAGACCCTGATAATTCCTCTGTACGGCACAAGCATTCTTTACAGGGCCAGGGTTACAGCATAGCTATTCGGAGTTGATGGACACTATTTGTTTTCTTAAAAGTTAGGGATATACTTATTATTCAATACTTTTCAACCAGACACCGGGAGTAATCATGACCATACAAAAAAATATGGTAGATTGATCAATACAGAAAATGCGTCCCCGAAATAACAGCTGTTGTCTGTATCATATTGACAAATAATTTGCTAATATAATTGGTATATTATTTTTAATGTTTTAAAATAAAATCAAGATAACGATTGTTCATTTAACTACGAAAAATTATTATTACTCTTTTATTTAATATGATCACTTCTGTTTTTGCACGCATTTACAACTCAAGCCATGTTCCTTTTCAGTTTTTTCTTGGCTCTGTTGACAGATGCGAGCCAATGTCTGAATTTTCCATGCAAAATTTGGCCGAATTTAACACACTTATGTTGTGAGCGAGACTCCGTATTTTTTACAAGTCCGATATTGTTTGTTTCTGCTACAACTTTCCACGACTACGACTTTACAATTTTCCACTGCATGGCACTAGTATTCCCATACAGCTTGTTTATCGAGATCATACTCGTCTCCTTAAGCTAAAAACTTACAGATATGTACTTACTCTTTGTGGGAATCCATAGAGTAAGGCTCTTTTTAAATGCTTCTGACCCATCTTATATTTTGTTTCAACTCTTGCCTTAGCTTGTTCTTTTAACGATTATCAGTTTTTGGTCGGTAATGGTTAGTGGAGCGTTTTTTTTGTTTACGTGTCATCAATTAGGAGTCACTGTGAAAAAATGACGGTCTCCTCCATTTTTCCATTAGCTTATCAGCACTTGAAGGTCTGGAAATCAAAGGGTTTTTATCACGGCAAGCGTGAATCATCAATTAATATTTTAGGTCAATGCAATGAACTTACTTAAATATCAACTCATGGCCTTAATAAAAGTTATTTAAAAAATATTGAGTTTATATTGAATAAATCTAAACATAATTTTAAATAATTTCATAATATGTTTTAAACTTCAATTTGATTATATATTACTGATTTGTTATTTTATAACCATTTAAATTTTTTTCAAACTTAAAGTAATAATTTCTTTTTGCTGCAAAAAGTAACAAAAATCAATCAAAATTTAAACATTCAGTTTCGCGCTTCTTTCAAATACTAGGGCAGATAGGATACATATTCCATTAAACATGACCATAACAAAGAAGCATAGAATATCTGCATATGAGCACACTTCCTATTCAACCTATCGCAGTCCACTGCTGCCACGCCAGATATCCCGGTCCCCGCTTTTCTCATCCAGCCTCCACCAGCGACCTATAAACTACACATTTAGTTTATACATTTACTTGGACACATAGTCTAACATTTTAATTTAGTATTCTTCGTGATGTTACCTGCATAGAGAGATAATCCTATGTAAGTTACGGAACCCTACGCCTTCAACAAACACAAAGTGTAATTCCCTTAACAACTATAGTAATTCATACTAATAATAGGGGTTAAACGTTGTACTCTGCAATTTCACCTTTTGGGCGAATTAGTTGTTTTGTTTACACTAGATTTTACAAATGATACACTTAAATGATTAGCTATTCAATTTAATAAAGCTTGCACGCAACATTTGTGACCTGATTTATTATATAAGGTGTGGGTTACTATGTAACTAACACTATACAATTCCTAAGAATAATAATTTTGGAAATATTATTTTAATTCAGTCCACCTCAGTAATGTGCTGGCATATTTATGACTTAACTAAATACAGGCATACGCTTCAACGTTTTCACGGGATGAGCTGCATTTTTTCATTTAGGTAGTAAAATATAAAAAAGATACTAAAAGATTTACTTACTACCTGGCAGACTCGGTACTCAGTCGTTGAGGTAGATTCCACCACAGTACCAGATATCGTCCCGTGAAACAGGAGCGTTATGCACTTCTGTATTTCGGATGAGGCACTGTAGCTAGTGAAATTACCAGGTATAAGAGTACTAACATCTGTTGCCTCGAATGTCAGGCGCAGTGCGGACAAAAATACTGCCTTTAATTGTTGGTCTTCATCAGGCCGCTCTGTCACGGTCAGGCGTTTCTCATATATTCTGTACACTTGGCAACATAAAATAAGAATAAACTTAAATGTTTCAAATTCAATTTTAACTGTCACTATAAGACAGTGTGTTCACTGTCTTGATATAATTTTAATAACGGTAATTTCTAAGGTCTAAATGAACAATCATTTAAATAACTAACTGTATTAATAAACAATAATTTTGGGTGTTTGATGAACGGCAAATTAAGCTCGTGATTCACGCGTGATATCAATCTTTATTATTTAAAATTGTATTGATTACGCAGTGAATAATTGTTTTTATTAAAATTTATATTAGCATTTAAAACGCAATTTCGATCCATTATATTTGTAATTATATACCTAAGTGTTTAGTGTTATCAAACTGTATATTTAGTTGTGGACAATAAAAAAATATTATTATTATTTATGTTTCTCACTGTATATCATTATATACACAAATTATATAAATTATACAATAAATAATAATTAATATAGTACATTAATTTATTTTACTTACCGTACGTCTGTCGTACTGTCACTACAGACTCCACTCATAGGTATCAAAGAGAAGACTTGTCCTATTATTAAGGACATCCGAAGAGACCGCTGGAAGGTAGTGATTCACGCGTGATAATTGTTCTTTATTAAATTTATATTAGCATTTAAAACGCAATTTCGATCCATTATATTGGATCATGCAACTTTATAACCCAAAAGAACTTCAATAGTATTGTAAAGTTTCTTGTTGAAGTGAGACATTGAGGTTAGGCAACTTGCATTTATTTAATGAGCATATTTTGTATAATTCTAATTATACCAATACTGTGGAGATTTTTCCTTTTTACCGAGCAGATACTAGGTGGTAGACTTGATACTGAGTCATCAAGGTATGTAACATCGCAGTGTAAGATATCGTCCCGTGAAACAGGAGTGTTATGCACTTTTGTGATCGGGGCGAAGGCACTGTAGCTAGTAAAATTACCGAGTATAAGAGACCATACATCCGTTGTCTCGGGTGTCGAGCGCAGTGTGGCATTGACGGAGAATAATAACTGTGCATCATTTTTTTCGTCTCCTTCAATGCGCTCTGTCATGGTCAGCGTATTACTACCATCAGGTGAGCATTCTGACCGTCCTATACACTAAACAATATAGTCATTATTTAACAATAATAATATGCACTGATATTCATACAACGCCATCTGGTCCCATACTAAGCACAAGTGCATAAGCCTAAAATATGGATACTAAACAAACGATAAACATACTTATTTTTTTATAAATACTTACATATTATTATACATAGAAATCACCCAGACCAATATAAACAGACCTGTTTAACCCCGGGCGGTACAAACATGTGTATTGTTTGTACTGCCGGGGATCAGATCAGAAGTGCAATGAGGATATAATTCCAAAAATATAATTTACAGCATTTATTTGTAAACAATTAAAAAAACAGTTAATTAAGAATTATTTTTACTCATTTTACCACCGCAGCCTGATTTTAACATATTGAATATAATCAATAGGCACAGTATAGATTCAATTGAGTCAGAAATCATAGCAATTACTTATTTGTCCTAAATCGAGAAAAAAATCTGAAATCGCAAGGTAAATCGGTCAAAACAGTCTTTTCAGAGCTCATCAACGCCATTTAAGTTTAAGTCACCGTGGAAAATATAATCAGAGAATATGCACTTTTTAAATAAGCCCCGATTCCATTTCCGTGCCTGCCTGCATAGAATTGTGCTTACGACTTCTATCAGGGCTCTATTGTGAGGTGCGGAATATTGGAAAAATCTCCACCGGTTTATGCGGGACCCGCTTTCTAGTTAAGTAAACAAAAGCTCTTAGACGGCTAGATCCTATTTTTCTTTTATTTTTGATGCAGTGTATGCCTAATCCAATTTTACTCACTTAAGGAGTCGTACAATACTTGCTTTTTAAAATGCAAAGATAACTGTTGCCAAAACAACATCTATTCAACCTATCGCAGTATACTGCTGGACATAGGTCCGCCCAGATTTTGCGCCAGATATCCTGGTCCTCCGCTTTTCTCATCCAGCCTCCACCAGCGACTTCGCAAGTCGTTGGTCCATCGGGCCGGAGGGCGTCATGCTACGCTTGCCGAGACGAGGTCTCCACTCCAAAACTCGTCTGCTCCAACAGCCATCGGTTCTGCGACATACGTGACCAGCCCACTGTCACTTCAAATTGCTGACCCGGCGGGCTATGGCGGTAACTTTTGTTTTTACGGATTAAATCAGTTCTGATCTTATCCCTAACCACAAGCTCCATCGCGCGTTCGGTGACTATGAACTTGTCAGTGTGTCAACAGTGTCCATGTCTCAGCTGCGTATGTTAGTACGGGTAGGACGCATTTAATTCAAAAACAACACACTGTTGATTAAATTTTTGTTTGTTGTACTCTCAAAAAATATCCTTATTTCCAGGTTTTTGTCGCCAACAGTGGTTGTAAAAACGCCGAAGTGAACCATCCATTTGGATATTTGAAAGCGTCGACGAATGTTACTTGCGTAAATCTGTATGTATTGCCGTTGAATTACCAAGAGAATGCATTGAAAATATGACTATGTGCCATTTTCCCCAGTTTATTCCATATTAAAGGCTAAATAACCTTATTGTTTACAAGTAAAAAGAAAATTTTGCACCTCCTACCTGCGATCTGAAAATAGTACCTACCTAGTTGTTAACACTGACTAATTTTGCACGCGTGGTGGACTACGGCCAAAACTCCGCAATGCAATGTGCGATAAGGCCTATTCTCCCCAGTGGGATATTATAATTTAATAATGATAATGAACCTATTTTTATCTTAAATTTTCTTTGACATTATCCTGCCCTTAATTTGAACTTTTTCATTTTAGAACACTTAGGGTGTTGACTTTAGACCCAAACCAAGCTCATAATTTATGCCAAATATTAAACGATATTCTGACGAGCATTCAACATGCGTTTAACGAACGCGTCATGTTGTGGTCTGATATTAATTTATATTAAAATATTTTGTTGCAGACTCCGAAAGCGTTATAAGAAAATTTTATTTATAAAAGACTTTTGAACAAGGACTCCCAAAGGGGTCTTTACGAAAATGTTATATGGACTATGAAAGAGTCTCACAACAAATAGAAAGTTCTAGAAGGATTTCTATATCAGCAAAGTTTATGAAAGAATATTCTTCATTGTCCTAAAGGTGTTTTCCACAGACGAATAAAATATTCCAAATGATACGAGTTAAAAATATTATTTCAGCCGTATATCACTCATATTTTATATGACCATAAAGTGTGTTTTATCTACAGGCAATATCAAAAATATGTCGTTAAACTCTCCGCAGTCAATATACAGGTCGTCAAAAAACTGCACCGGTATGAACCGTAAAATTCGTAGAGCATTTGCATTTTTACCTTAAGAATAACTTTAAACCACAAATTTTGTGTAGTTCAGAGGAAAAAAGCACGTTCTATATATCCATATAACTAAAGTTTTGATAATGAAAATATTGCTAATTGTTTGGACTTTATAATACTGCTTATTTAATATCAAAACAGAATGTGTTTTGCGTAATAAGTTTTCAACCATTTCCTTTAATATTTTATTAAATTCATCTCCATTTTTAAAATAAACAAATAGAGTTTTTAATAAATCCAAGGCAGTACCAGATAACTAAATTCATCTTTTAAGATTAAAAAAACATGACATGTAGTGAACAAAGCAAATATAAAATAAAACAAATTATCTCGTATTGGTCTGTAAATATAGTTAGGATTCAGGTGTTAGATTGATTTTTTAGTTATCAGTGTAGAATGTCATAACTAATCTTTAGACAACGAAGCAAATCGATTTAGTTTGTTGGAGGTGGTCGAATGAAGGTGTAATTAATTTAAATATCTGCGTCAGAATTATATACATCCTGTGTTGGTATCGTGTACAATAATGTACTCGTAGAAAGCAAATTTTACTCACAATGTTGTTTGCTTTAATTTTCGCAATCTTTTTATTATTTTGCTGTCAAAAAATAACTGCCTACCAAGATTCTTCAGGCATAGTGTTATCAAACCTAAGAAGACGCAACAGTATACCTTTGTATAAAATAAATAGAAGATTAGGATTGAATAATGAAAATTTACTCTATAGGAACACAAGAGAAATTCGACAAGATGATAGGTTTCAGGTTTTAATTGATTATATCAGTTTAATATAAAATAAAAATAACATTTTAACACAGTTGCCAACACTGGCAGTTTCCTACAAAGCGTTTAGTAATAATCTTTTTAACTGACTTCAAAAAACGAGGTTACTTAATTCGACCGTATATATACGACTTCAAAATTATAAAAGAATTATAGAAATATTTGTATTTAACTAGTTAAACATTTATTTTTTGCTTTTTGGTTTGAAGTCGGTATTTTACTGTATTTTTTTTTCGATTGCTATTTTACAACGTGGATTAGCTTATTAAAACTATATGTCTAAATTTTTAAAATATTATCTCATATTATTGTCTAATTTCACTCAAAAATACTATTAGGGATTTATTTTCTCCATAGGAAGATAATTTGTTGCTTTTCGTTATAGATGACAAAGTCAATATTGAATGAAATTAATGCTAATGAAGCTACCCGGAACGCTTTAGCTAAATTGAATGGAGAGTTAAGTTGGCTTTTTGATGACCCAGAAGAAACATTCGACATAGACGTTCTATAAAGCTTCATATTTACAAAGTTTTAATAAATATTGATATTATGATAATTTACATTCATTTTGTTTTAAACGCTTATCTTCCGCTGAGATATTTACATTTTGTCAGGCTCATCTTACCGTATCACGCTGCGCTTGCGGTTTCCACTCAAGCACTGTTCTGCTCCAGAGGTTATTCCACTTAAGCCCTGTTACCTGAGTCCTCCTACGAATCTCTTAATTTCTGATAGGAGCACTCGGGTAGGTGAACTCCAAGCATAGACTTCTCCATAGCTCGCTGAGTGACTCTGAACTTATTCAAAAGACACGAAGTTAAAGACTAATTCTCCGCACCATAGGTCATCGTATGTAATACGCACCGATCAAAAACCTTTGTCTTAAGGCACTGTGGTATTTTCGACGAGAAAATTTGACGTAATTTCCCGAACGCTGCCCAGCCGAGGTGAATTCGTCGATAGACCTCTTTCTCAAAGTTAGACCTATCTAGTTAGACTAACTTGTCCCAGACAGACGTACTTTTACAAATTCGAGAATTGAGCCTCCGATCGACACTGAAGCGGGTGCTACATGGACTTTCGACATAACCTTCGCCTTATCCATATTCATTATAAGGTTCCAAGAATTTAAAGCATCCTCCATTGCGTTGGTAAACGGTTTCGGCGAAATGACATGACCCTGTCTTACGCCCCTTTGCATTGGAATTACTTTTGTATACGTTTTCCTGTAGACCAACATAGTATCATTGATATACAAATTCTTCAGTACTTCCATGTACCGATAGTAGAACACAGCCCATCTTTCGATCGAATCGAAAGCCTTTTCATAGTCCACAAACGCTTAGCACAATGACAGATTATACTCCTCGGTCTGCCCCATCGTGTCAATACAAAACATACCGAATCAAAACAAAATCCTCAAGATTTTAAGTGAGAATAACAAACAAAACTAGACAGTATTCAGAAAAATATCAAGAATGAAATATCACAGGCAAGGAAAAAATGAACATACTACTAGGGGATAGACCGTAGACTCGATACTGGGGCGTCTAGGTTAGAAGGTATCCACGCAGTGCTAGATAACGTTCCGTAAAATAGGAGTGTTTTGCACTTCTGTGTTTCGGGATAAGAACACTAGCTAGTAAAATTACCGGGCATAAGAGCCATAACATCAGTCGTGTCGGGTGACGGGCGGAAGGCAGTGTTATCGGGAAATAATGCCTACCTACTGTTATGCATTTCCTTCAAAACTGATTCTGTCTTCGAGCAGCTATTGCGTGGCTTTGTCTGTGTAAATTATATTATTTATCACGTAGAGCCAAGCTTTTGAATCTACATGAAGTACTCTAAAATGCTTTATTGTATAGGATTCATATCATAAAAAACCGCGAGTTCTTCATCAGTTCTCATTGCTGTAATGTTTATATTGATCATCGTTGAAACTGGAGGTTGTACGTAAAACTTTGAATGAAGAGTACTTGAATTTTCAAGTCGAGTCATCAAAGCTAAGTCCACAGAAAAGTAATTTATCTTCAAATTATCGTCAACAGTCGGCTGGTGGTAAATATTTACAAAACGAGAAGTTCGGCAATCGAAATATTTAAACAAAACTTAAGTTTATTGGTTTGAACAGTTCAGTGTGTGTGTGAACTTTTGCAAGTTGATAATATTGATACACCAAAGAAGTTTGCTTTATATACTATATGTATTGTAATAAAACATCAATGTAAAAGAAAACGTTTTAAGGCGAATTATATACCGCTACACAGATTACTCTAAGCCAACGGCGGATCCAGGGGAGGGTCATGGGGTCATGTCCCCCCTGAGCTATTTTTAAATACTATACTAACGTACATTAACATAATACCTTATAAGTTCATAACTTGACTACTACTATGTGACTCCCTCCTGAAACCTAACCTGGATCCGCCCTTGCTCCAAGCTTAGCAGAAGACCTGAGAGCTAAGATAACCCGACATCTATCTGAGGATATTCCGGAAGTCACCTGCTAGATTAGAATGGCTCTGATACAGCTTAAACGTAATAAGGCCCCCAGAGAGGACGGATGAAATTACCGCAGAGTTTTTGAAAGCAGGTGTTACGCCAGTGCTTAAGACCCTACAGAAGCTCTTTATTCCGTAATCCGTGATGGTGCGATGCCAAATGTGTAAAATAATAGCATGGTGGTGCTTCAAAAAAGGCGATTAAACCTTCTTGAAGAATTAAAGAGCCATCACGCTATTAAGCCACATTTATAAGTTTTTCTCCACAGTTATCACGAATCGTCTCGTGCGTAGGTTTGCCATATTATATGTACCGATTCTGATGAATATATTTTGTTAAAAAAAGGAAACTTCAGAGATGATCCCTTGATATTTTTTGTTGGAAAGAGGATATTTCAATGGTGGTTTCATGACAAGGAAGTCAGGGTTTGATGAAGGATAACCACAGAAATCAAGAAAACTTTATAAATCGTAGGTGACTCAGAGCAACTACTTATTCATTATAGTGTATTTAATACCGTCATTATTTTAAGTGACTCGTAATCACTCAAATGTGTTAAAAAAAATACAAAAAATACCGGCTTTTATATTAAAAAATTTTTTTGTTTTAGCTAAGTATGTAGAAATAGTAAAATAATTCCTTCTTATTTATGATGTCGGTGCCAAGTGCCAAACAAACACTTCAGCTTTATAAAATAGGTAAGTAGGTTAGAAATATAGATAAATCAATACTATAAGTTCTTGTTTTACTTGGCACAGACATCAAAAATCTATTAACCAAGCTAAAAAGATTTTTTTGTTTTAAGTATACAGTCGGTACTTTTTTGTTTTTTTTTTATCACGGTGGTTGTTAACGTCCATTAATCCGCATAAGAAATAGCCCGATTTTTCTATATGTTTTTGTATATGGTATGAGCTGGATAAATAATACCATTTATTTATTTTTTATCACGCAGCACGTTTTTTTATTAGATGGGTAAGTAATACGATAGGATTTTTAAACTAGAAAAAAACATCTCAATGTATCAGAACTCTGACTAGGAGCTTCTCAGCAGATTCCCGTACTCAGTTTGCGTCCAAAATTACGACCAAGAGATTTGCTAAGCTTAAGCATAATTCATTGCCTACCCGATGTCAGACGAATCTTAAATAAAGTCTAGCATAAGATGAAATGTTTTCAAGGTCCTATTTTTTACAGTGAAGGTAAACATTGTTGGTAAACCTGCGCAGAAGAGATTTAAAGTTTGAGCGTGAAGTCGGCCAATCCGCACTGGGCCCGCGTGGATGACTTAGACCTATACACTTCTTACGGGTAGGCTCGTGCCCCTCGGCGGGGCCGTTTAATGAGCTGATGATGATGATTTATTTTTAAAGGCTTAGGCCTTACCCATAAGAATGTAAAGGCTATGATTGGGATATTCACTACGGAAGCTGGTTACAAAATGGGAAATCTGTTTAAAATTAAATGTAATTTTAACATGAGTTTTATGTCTAAAATAACAATATAATTATTATGATTATTATGTTTTCGAAATCCTTAAGATTCACGGGCCAAATAGTGGCCCGGTCCTTTGGAAGGCATGTGTGGGGCCAAAGCCAACAGCACAGAGGCCCTTTTTCGAATGTTTAATCTTTGTAAGTGTTACACGTGGCGGATGCCATCACAGAATGCACAATATGATACAACCCATGATGACCCCCGCCAGGTGTAAAGACTATTGTAAATATATAGAAACTACGATACTGGGGCTATGGAATTGGGTTTTGGTGGGCTGGATATCTGGGCTATGGGGGAGACTACGGACGCCTGTCATTACACTAGTCCCACAGTAAAATAGGGACAGGCGGTGACTCGCCGCGGCTAGATGGGCCCCCTAACGGTCGCCTGCAGTGGGGCGACAGGGGGGCAACATGGGCGCTCGCGGCTAGGGGTGTCGATAGGTGCGGCACCGATTGCACCATCGCGAATTACTACACAAGTCACTCGGAGCGGGTTTCCTCGCTATTACGCCATTAGACACTTCCACCCCCGAGCATATAGCTCTAGCAACTAGCCAATGAAGGCAAGCGGGAGGTGGGGATCTGGTCCTCATGGGGTCCACTTCGCCCACCAACGGTGAGACGAAGGCGAAGACCAGAGAGTTCCCCGGAGCACGGGACCAAGGTGCGCGCCACACACCATCAGCTCGCCACAAGCTGCCCGACGGTGACTGATTGCACCGATGATACTAGCATAAAGCTAATACCATCAGCGGACGATGGGGTCGTCACGTCCCTACGCGCTTATTATTATTATTATTATAGTTTTAAACAAAAATAACTCACAACAGTAAAATATGAACATTTAATTTTAAACAATTGTACTCATGTTTATTTGAACTTTCAACAAATTTCATCAAACAATATTTTATTGCTGTATAGAAGTTGGACAGTTGATGGACCGAGTCCACTAATAAAGTTCTGCTCGGACCTTCATTTATGGAACCCTAAAAAGTAAGTTATTTATGGGAACTCACCCCTTGTTACGGTTGACAAATTATAAGGCACGATTTTAAGCGTAGGATTTATTGGTTGTAAGGATGTTACTTGGTTGAAATATTTTAGTTATGTTCTAAAAGTTAAAATAAAATAGGCCATCTTAAAGCTTTAAGTATCGATCAAACACATCGTTTAGACTACTAGGGTTTGTGTGGATACGTTCTATCCTACATTTTTATTTGTTATTTTATCTTTTTAGTTTGACCTCAGTTAAAAAAAAACGAAGTACGAAGTTTAGTTCTATGCCGATTACGAACATCTAATAAAAGAATAATCAAGATAAACCAAAAATGAACCACTCCTTAAGCAATAGCTTAATTTACTACGCAGACTTTGAGTTAACGTGATATTTGCTTAACGTGATAATTATTTCTACAGGTATCTACTTCTTTTACAGACTACAGCAGAGATTATTTTTTTTATAAAAGTAGGAGCCAAGGTATAAGTATTGCTAGTCAAACAGGTATGATAGTATCGAACTTGTATACCATTATAATGCATGTATAAAACTTCATAATATACACACAAGCACGCAAACTGAGTCGAACAAATATAACTTAATATCTCGTCGAATGTGGAGCCAAAGAGGGTCGTAAATGGCTGATATTTTGCAATATAGACTTTAGCACTTTGTAATAAAGATACAAATTATTTTCCACCAAATATTTTCTTATTTGACGTTGCAGCCCGTATACTACTCGAAGCACCATCGATATCGATAAAATACCTCAGACTTGAGTTTACGCGTTTCCAAACATCTGTCCATGCGTTGTTCGTAATAATGAGTATAGTAAGGGCTTGTTTACGTTGTTTATAAAAGTGTCTACGTGAAATATAAATAAAATATATTATTAAGATTCATTTCCAAACCGATGTTAAAACGACAAAATAGTCAATTTCCGTCCGTTTTGAAATTAAAAAAAGACATTTTCTAATACGATCTTTCATGACCAACAAAAACTTTTTATATAGAAAAATTTGGCTTGAGAATAGTAAATTTGAATATTAATTTACAAGTTTATAATAAGTGCGGAATACTCTAAAAATGTTCATTGCTGATCTAGTTTCTAAGTTTAGTCATAGATTTGAGAGTTTAGGATTTTAATCTATATATTTTTTTATTTCTTATTCTAAGTATTAAGAATAGTTATTTTTTCGTAATTATTAATACCAATTACAGAATGTGCTTTGTTCTTCTCTTGTTGTTTAAAATTTCTTGTTGCTCATGTAACTCTGTTCATCAATGTATCACCACACTCGATATCATATTCATGTAAAGCTCCTTTTTTAATATTATTTTCCGAACTCATTTTTCGTTCACTCATTTTTGTTTCCGAACTCAGTTTTATTAATGTTTTTGTTTGGTGATGTCTATAAATCTGACTGGTTCTCACGCAGATGAATTTCAATCTGCACTTGGCTCCCACGAGACAAAACCTAGTGTGAGGTCCATAAGGCTTGGTTTATTTCCCTTTTTAGATTTATATAAGTAATCAATTTTGTTATAGACGTAACTTACGGGAGATAAAGTTAATATTAAAATTAAATATAATATAACACTGCCTTAACCACGGAATGAGTTTTCCCTTTATGTCACTACCATGATACAATTCCGGAGAGTGTCCAGCGATTCGTGATAGTGCCATCCGGCACGTGTGGAAATTTTCGACTGTTATTTTTTCATGTGTAATCTGTTTACAAAAATGACAATTAAAGTGGAACAAAAAGGGACAGCATAATGTTGTTTTTACATACTTACTAAATTCATCTAGCATATTTACATACACATTTTATCTAGAATTAAGAGAAATAAGAGTGGGTTATAACCAGGTCATTAAACGTCCCCACCGCGGGACACGAGCCTACCTGTATAGGGTGTATAGGCCTCAGTCGTTCACGAATCTCTTCGCAGTCGTGTGCAAGTTTCCTCACGATGTTTCACCGTAAAAGCGTCGGATAACGTACATTATAATTTCGAAAATTCGAAAACACACTGGTACGAGTCGGGATTTGTTTGTAAGCAAGCAGTTGAGGGATTTTCTTGTTATGTTTGATAGAATAAACATCTCTTGTGGAAACTGTTTACTTGTTTTTATAGACACAATAACACCACATAATATCTGGCGCAAAATGGGGGAGACCTATATCCAGCAGTGGACTGCGATAGGTTGAATAGAACACCACACAAAACTAAACCGAAGAAATTCTACCAGGAGCAAGTAGTTTGTGTCTTGTTAAATATATATTTTCAAAAATGGTGACTTGCATACAGATGCAACATAATTAACATAATTTTTAGAAATATATCAAAAGTATTTTTTCAATCTTAGATTCATGAACTATGTAGTGACAAGTTACACGTTTATCGCATTTAGTTCGGCACACCAAACGTTTCTCGTCCAAATCGCACATGTTTCTTTTCTATTGCAATCATTTCTTTTGCTTTAGGCCCTTAATACCATAGCCCTACGATGTCTGTCTTCTACGCGGTGAAGCGGACGACGCAATAAATTTATATCTTTCCTTGCTGATTTATTTGTGACCTTAGCAAATAACTGCTGACTCTTAAGTAAACTTTGAAAGTATTATTATAAATATTAAATCAAGCTTTAACCGGTTCGGTTATTAGTAGAGTTTAATACCTCAGAAAATATATATAACTCACCTAAAAGGATATCCTTACAAATCCAAATGTCTAAAAGTTTAAGTCAAAGTAATAGTTTGAAATAGGTACCTTTATATAATTTTGTAGGACCTTAGGATCCGAAATGATGACACTCATAGAACTAAAGTGACCAGTGTATTAAAATAATTATTATTATAATATATGGAAATAAGCAGTGCATAGTCTATGCATTCAGACAACCCGGAAAATCACCAACATATTAAATGATTTCCACTTATTCGCTCATTTTCCTTTACAGATTTGAAACCAGAGGCGATCTAATGTCATCAACAGCACTCAATTTGACAAAAATGTTAATTATTTATTGTTAATGCAATAAGTATCACTCACTTTGTATACCCTACGCATTAATCGTTGTGCACGCCACTAATTATAGCTGTTAACAACTGTTACAGAACTTATAAAGTCAACACATAGTTGAAATCTAAATATAGTTGACAGAAGGATAAGAGGAAAACTAATTTAATATTCGACGCGTCCCTTGTCACGAACCTCTATGATGTACTCAATAGAGTGCCAAGAGCTAAGAAAGAATGCAAGCGACGTGAATATTTATTATTTTAGACTACATTAATACTTGTCACTCGTTTTGATTTCGTTGAATACGTTCGTTCTAAACCTTAGCCTAATAATTATTACCAATCATAATTGGTGGACTAAGGTCAAAACTTCCAGCAAAAGAAAAAGAACAACAGCGCTCAATCATAAACACTTTGTCTGCCATGTCGGACATAGTGTTCGACAAGCAATGGAATTTCTTATGTCTGGATTATTCTGCAGTTAAAGGGTTAAATATTATATACTAACCGTACCGTAATCTTCAACCAATGAACCAAGCAAGGTATTCAACAAATTTTAAATTCATGTTGTATTACAACCTCGACAGTCCTTCCTTAGTTCAGAAGTCGACAGTCACTTACTGTTAGTGAAATCCTAAATACGAGGAAAACTGTTGATCCAAATTCAAAACAACGAAAACAATATTTACCAAAAAGCTTTCTCCATATTTATTACACACACCCAAACCCTTCTACCCTAATAGGTGTTAGTGACAGCTATAAACTTTGAATCTATGATACGTGACATGAAATGATATTGGCGGACGACTCAGCCCAGGTTAAAAGAGGCCCGTTTATGATAATGTTCTAAGTGATTTTTATTATACTGTTTTCGTATGCCATCCACTTGAAATTACTTACGACGAAGTAAGTGTGAATACACACAATTTGATTTCAAATTATAGGTTTTACTTACGTCTTATCACAGGTGTGTGTGTGTGTACTTATGACATATCTTCTTGAAATCTTGGATAACGTGTCGTAGCGTGTATCTTACAAACGAAAAAAGTGTTCTGAATGCAGCGACAGCACACATACATATATTTCGAATGAGCATACATATACCTAAACAAAGAGCCTACGAAATGTATTCTCTTTGGCGGTTCGTTTTGAGGCACGGATGGCGTATCTACTTTATATATACAGAACATCATTGACACTGAAGGAATTTTTCGAATCGGACCTGTAGTGCCTGAGATTAACGCGTTCAAACAAACGAACAAGCTTAAAATACTATAATACTCGTAGATAATCTGAACGTTTGAAATTTCACGAGTAAATAATATGAAGTAGTTCACAATTTTCCAGTTTCAACAATAAAATGCTCTCAGCTGCATCTATCAAAGCGATTGCCAAGTGCCATCAATCTGTTCTTATTTTTGCCTAAAACGTTTTTCCCCTCTAAGTAAATGACGCCGTTTAACGCGCTGTGCCCATAGCTGTAATAATTTGGCGAAATGCTCCCGTGACGTTGCGGGTTGGAGCGGAAACTAATTTGGGATTTAATTGCGGTAGTTGTAAGCCTGGTTTGGCATGAACGCTTCGGTGACGAAAATTTTTATGGACACATATTTTTGATGCATAAATATAAACTAAAGACATCACAATCAACTAACTTTACAAAGTGAAAAGCGGTTTTCGGAGCATAAAGTAACAATAAGTTACTACATTAAATAAGTTCCCAACTACAACTCTTTATATATTACTATGGTGCTATATATGTATATTATATTTTTACTAATGCTTAATATGATAAAAATTGTGAATATAATTTGCTTTATATAATTATTTTGATAACAAATAATATGATTCTATACAAAACATTTTTTTTATATATATATATATATATATATATATATTATATATATATATATATTATATATATATATATATATTATATATATATTATATATATAATATATATATATATATATATATTATATATATATATATATATATATATATATATATATATATATATATATATATATATTGGTTTGGATTCTATTATTATCCAATTTATATGTTTTCATAACATTACTGCCGCATCCATAGAATTCTATTTCTATTCTAAAATTAAATTCATTTTATTCCATTATACAACATAAGGGCGTCGGTGGCTCATAGGTGTGGACTGTTGCCTCTTGATCTGGAGGGTGTAGGTTCAAATCCCGCCATGTATACATACCAGTCTTTTCGAATTTTCGATACCATAAGTACGTTTATCCGACGCTCTTACGGTGAGGAAAAATATCGTGAGAAAACCTACGCACGCAATTTAATTAAGTACTGTTACGCTCGTTATAAATCGTAGTTCCCTTCGAGTGCATTAAGGAAGACTTAATGTCTTAACGAACAATTCTTCAAAGGCTTTAGTTTTTTTTTAAATTACATTACCGTCTTTTTCCACGAGTCTGCTTTTCATAAAAGCCACGATTCCTGTTGATTCACAGGCTGTTTAATCTACACTGTCCTTTTATACTTAAACATGATTTCTTTTTGCGTTTTATGGTGTTTTAGCTAATCGCCGAGTTTAATACAACCTCTTTTGCGAGGGTAAAGCGGTAATTGTCGAATAATCTTAATGGCCAGTGGAGTTGGTTTTCCTTTTTTGTTGTATTTTTTATGGCACTGTAAGACTTTTGGGATTTTGTGTTTCAAAGAAAAACAACATAGCAATAGGCAGGATAATATCTGAGTCATGCGATTTATTCTGTTGAGTCCGCCATTTTGTTGTTTTTGAGAACTTTTCAAAGAAATTAGTATAATGACATCGATGTGACGCTACACAATATATTTATGAGAATTTAATGTACGCACGTAAAAATATTTCACATGTTTGATAAAAACTGTGATCTTCACAGTCTCAACACTAGAAATAGAAACAAACTTGCTGTTCCAAATCTTCGGCTACACAAAGTGGGTAAATCTTTTGTTGGTAATTGTATAAAGTATTTTAATAAAGTACCACAACATATTGTCGATCTTCCCTTACTTAAGTTTAAAGCTATAATTAAAAGTACCCTTTTGAAAAAAGGATATTACTGTGTTAACGACTATTTAGTCGATAACATTATTTGGTCTTAATGTGTTCGCATTGTGTTCCAAGTAAAAATAATGTAATTAGGATGGTAATATAGAATTATATAAATTAGACATATTACAGCTATGTAAAGACCTATGGTAAAAACCAATAGTATTATATAAAATTTGACACGAAATGAGAACCATGTAAACCCCATTTTTTTTAAAAGAGTAACTACACGAGTTTCTTGCCGGTATTTTCTCGGTAGATAACAACCTCCCGAACCGGTGGTAGATTCATTAAAAATAACTGCTTGACGATTCAAATGTGTCATGTAATGATTTATTTGAATAAAACATTTTCGAGTTTGAGTTTGCTTTAGGAAGGACCTAATTTTTGCACATTTCTCTTTTTTTATTTAATGACTATACTGTTGTTCACTGCAGATGGACTTTACAGCTACACTAGGCAATTGGTGAGCGCAGATGGCTCTTAACCATAAACATTTTCACAACGAGGAGTGCTTATTGCTCCCACCATTATAGTTTTTTTACTAACTTTAACAATCTATAACAGTATATTCATGAACTAAGGTCTCACTGAGCGATACCGAGTGAAGGATTTTGCCATATCCACGCTTGTTAGCCCAGTCGGAAATCCCTGTCTGTAATTATAAAAATTGGCCAAGCGCGAGTCGGACCCACCCGTGGAGGGATCCGCAGCAGCAAGTAACATAAAATAAAATAATGTTTATTTACTCAGGCACCTAATACAGCTTTAATATGAAAAAAGATTGGTTCACCGTTTATGACGTATAAAAAAACTACACACCAGAAATGGTTCAAACTAAATTTCTTTGTTAGATTTCATGGTCATAAACAATATATATATTTTTTTTAGATTTTATCAACTCCATAGTTTTTTTTTCAAGTTTCTTGTCAAAACCTAATAGCGGTTCATAGAATACATATACTTACAAAGTTTGAATAGTGTAGGGCTTATAGTTTTGGAGAAAAAAGAGTGTGACATACAGGCGGACGGACAGACAGACTTGACGAATTTATAAGGGTTCCGTTTTTTGCCATTTGGCTGACACTAACGGCACCCTTGAAAGATTCTTCTTTCAAAACACTACTGCGTAGTGGTAGTTCATTATTGACGAGCCATCTGGTGTAATCATGTAAGTAAAAGTGTTGAGACGTCGGCTGTTACACCAAGGGTTCCGGGGTCAATCCCTAGGCAGTATAAACAGTATGCATGTTCATGCCTGTTTGTATTGATCTTGGTGTTTTCTATGTTTAACATGTATTTATTTATAAAAAAGTACAGGAGTATGTTTATCCGTTGTTTAGACACATTTTACAGGTTAATGCTTAGACTAGATGGCGCTGCGTGAAAGTCAGTGGATATATATTATTTTTATTATTAATCCATCAATCCTCATAATAATAATCAACAATTATTTATTGAACTCGTATTCTCATCCCATAATTGCTTTGGCATAAGTTGACCCGTCCCTGAACTAACATAGTACGTCTGTTCCAAGCAAACATGGTACAACAAAGTTGTCCATTCGTCTAAGCTGTGGTAATTCCTAGAAACAAATTGTACCTCATAACAGGATTATACGAGTAACGGGATAATAATTTTGCTTGTAACGACCGCTAGGTCTTGTTAATTCCTGTATTTAGTATGATTCATAAACTGTTTTATCGAATATATCATAAGCGAATATTATTTTTGTAGCCTTATCATTAGATAACTACAATTATGTATCCTTAACACCTTGCCTGCAGTAAACTTTGCGTTTGCTTTCTTTGTATCATCATCATCAGCTCATTAAATGTACCCGTAAAGGATGTATCGGCCTTAGTCGTCCACGCGCGCCCAGTGCGGATAGGTCGCCTTCACGCACTACTCTTGAATTTTTTAGCATGCGTGCGTAGGTTTTCTCACGATATTTTTCCTCACCGTAAGAGCGTCGGATAAACGTACTTATGGTATCGAAAATTCGAAAAGACTGGTATGTATACATGGCGGGATTTGAACCTACACCCTCCAGATCAAGAGGCAACAGTCCACACCTATGAGCCACCGACGCCCTTATGTTGTATAATGGAATAAAATGAATTTAATTTTAGAATAGAAATAGAATTCTATGGATGCGGCAGTAATGTTATGAAAACATATAAATTGGATAATAATAGAATCCAAACCAATATATATATATATATATATATATA
>PQWD01002299.1:0-59938 GCA_019425675.1 Leucinodes orbonalis
ACAGTGTGATCTAATTGTGGCGATCTAAATGGATAGATCCGTGATAAGCTCACATAACAACCGAATAAAGTGTTCCGAATGCAGTGACAGCACACATACACGCATTTCGAATGTGTGTACATTTACCAAAAAAAAAGAGTACAAACTGTACTCTCTTCGACGGTTCGTTTTTAAGGCACGGATAGTGTATCTACTTTATACATACAGAATATCATTGGTCAGAGGTAAATCCCAAACGCAGATGTACACACCATGATGTATTACCCACGTATATCGTATGCAAGGACTCAGTTTTACGGCCCTTTTTATTTCATGCAATTATTTAAACGATAATTTAACAAGCAAGGCTATATTTACATGTTTTATTAATTTGACTCCATTGTGTAGTGAGTACGCTACGTTACGTACGTCATCCGACGCTCTTACGGTGAAGGAAAACATCGTGAGGAAACCTTCATGCACGCCTGCGAAGAGATTCGAAGGTTGTGTGTGAAGTCGTCCAATCCGCACTGGCCCGCTTGGACGACTAAGGCCTAATCACCCTATACGGGTAGGCTCGTGCCCCTCGGTGGGGACGTTTAATGAGCTGATGATGTGCAGTGAGTGCCGAGTTTGTACGGCTATTTGTGTCAGACTAAATAAAATAACATTAAGAAAAATTCTCAAATGGATTATATTTATTGTTGATATTTCTAAAGAAAGTACACCAACAAAAGGTAGACTTTGTATATTCCGGTAGTATTTGTTTCGAATCGGTGGTTAACGCACATTCACAGTTAAAGTCAAGAAGTGCAGTTTCTCAGTTCTGTTAGAACATTGTTATAATAGTTATTTTTATCGGGGCCTCCAGCCGTTGGACCGACTGCGAAAGGTCGCTGGTGGGGACTGGATATTTGTGCAAAAAGGGGGATACTATGTCCAACAGTAATAATAATAATAATATAAGCGCGTAGGGACGTGACGACCCCATCGCCCGCTGGTGAGTTTCACCAGTGCAGTCAGTCACCGCAGGGCAGCTTGTGGCGAGCTGTTGGTGCGTAGCGACACACGGACCCGACGGCCCCGAGAGTGCACACTGGCCGTCTCTGGCCTCCAAGTGGACGGACACCCAAGGTCAGGACTCTCACCTCTGGCTTGCCTTCATTGGCTGTCCAGATGGGGTTGCAAGAGCTACATGCTCGAGGGGTGGAAGTGAAAGATGCATAAGTCGCGAGTTGTGCAGTTTGTCTGCGCAGAAAGCGGTGTACACCTCTCGACACCCCTAGCGCCTGCGCCGGTGTTGCGTCCCAGGCATTACGCCCATAGTGATGCCCATCTAGCGGTAGCAAGTCACCGTCTGCCTTTCATTTTCAAGATTGAGACATTTGATTTGGCAGGCGCCCCGCTGTCTCAATCAATAGCCCAGAAACTAGACCAGCAATTACCCCATCCATAGCCCTTTTTTCTTCTTCCCATACTTGCAATAGTCCTTGCACCAAGCGGTGCTCGCTCTGTGTGTACTCCCATAGTGCGGGCAGCGAGCGGCCGCTCGGTGTACACATCACAACTCATTATTTTGTCTCACAAAGCCTCTACGTGTTGGACCCATGTCCCACGCAAGCTTCAAAGGACCGGTCTATGAACCGTGAACTCCTAACAGAGACTACAAATAATAAAATAATAAATATCTTTATTTCTTCAACATTTTTCTTACATTTACAGAAAAGTTGTCGTAGTCACCTTTTAAGCAGAAAAATGCCTGTGTCAGGAGACTACGCTCTTGCTTATCTAAAAGTGTTACATTTTTCTTTTACAAATATAACTTTGTAATGTTTTTACAATAGATAATAGGTATGTGTAGTAGGAGTGTGTAAGTGTGTGTGTGTGAGTGTGGTGTGTCTGTGTTGTGGTGTGTGTGTGTGTGTGTGTGTGTGTGTGTGTGTGTGTGTGTGGTGTGTGTGTAGTGTGTGTGTGTGTGTGTGTGTGTGTGTGTGTGTGTGTGTGTGTGTGTGTGTGTGTGTGTGTGTGTGTGTGTGTGTGTGCGTGCGCGCTGTGGTGTGTGTGTGTGTGCGCGCGTGAGTGTGCGTGTGTGTGTTGTGTGTGTGTGTGTGTGTGTGAGTTGTGATTATCTGTATTAAAATAAACGTTAGTACATTTTCTGTTTCGTCGAATCTAATACTAGTAGAAACTCAGTAACCGTTTTTTACATTCATACGATATCTTATTATAAATATCTAATTTAACTTAATTTTATTGTACAGAGATTCGGACCGTTTAGGACTGCTTATCGGCAAACGCAGTATTAAGTTTGGTTTCTGTAGTGATTCGCTTTCTTCTCTTTTGGTTTAAAGATTTGTCATAACTTAAAGTCTTGTGTTTATTTAAGATACAGTAAAGAACGTAGAGTTTTCTCACGGACAAAACATTACAAACACCAAACAAAATACGAGTAAGGAAATCTCCTGTTTTAAAATGCATTACTTTTAACAATGCGCGCTGTGCTCGCTCTAAATTGATCACCCGCGTTTTGGCTGTACCTCCCCAAAGGGGAATGCAGTAAGTGAGGCGACTGTACGAGTGCATAATATATATCTTTAACAATGTTCCTCTGAGGTCTATCGCCAGTCAAACCCCCTCCCGGTACCACATGCCTTAAGATTTTAAATATCCAAATTAATTTTCTTACCCTGCCAGAGACTAAATCAAGATGTGGTACCAAGACAAGTGCTGATCAACCACTACTCCCAAATACTAACCGTTTCAGATCTATTAATACTAGGGCAGTTGCAATCAGAACCATCCAACGAGCACGAGTGAACTCTAAGGCTAAATTGGGACATGTTGTTTTGCTTGTATGCTGAAGCACATAAATTTTGTTTTAGAAGTATTTAAGTTAACAAGTTATTTTTAGCCACTTAGATACCCTAGCTATACCATGTTCGGCACTTGCTTAACAGCACCCCAATCCTTTCCAGTAAAAACTATTGCAGTATCGTCGGCATATGAGAAATGCTAAAAGAAAAGAAAGAATAGGGACAGAGACTGTGTCAAATGCATTTTTGAGATCCAAAAAGACTGATAAGCATTTTTCACCCTTATCTAGGGAGCTGATAGCCAACTGTGTTAGTCCGGTAACCGCATCCTCTGTTGATAGACCCTGCCTGAAACCAATTGTGAAGTTGATAGTACATTGTATTTATTTAAAAAGTTAATCAGCCTAGATTTAAGAGTTTTTCTAAAATTTAGCGATTACTGGCAGCACCGAAATCGGCCTATAGTTACTCACGTCGTCCTGTCCCCACTCTTGTATACAGGGTAATAAGAGCTTTTTTTAATGAGGCTGGAAATGTACCCTGTTGAAAGCAGAGGTTAACAAGGTGAGTTATAATAGGTAAATTTCTTTTTTGCAAGTTCAGAAACCCGACACCAACACCGTCCCACCCAGGCGAACTATTCGATCTTAGGTTCATAACAACTCTTTCCACCTCCTCCAAATCAGTTTCAAGCAGGACAAATGAGTTTTGCTGTTTTGGTATGTCGTTACTTCGCAGGTTAACATTTGAGTGTTACTAAGCTGTATACAGTTGGCCAGGTGCTTTCCTATATTTGCAAAGTAATTGTTAATGAAGTTTGCGGATTCAGTGGGTTGGTTTTAAGATTAATAAGTTCTGTTTTGTCATCGTGAGACTACTGCTATTATAAGTAATGCTTTTTATATTATTCCATAACATTTTAGTATTTTGACTGAGTTGGCGAGCAGGTCCCTTTCATATTTTCTTTTCAGTTTTTTATGAGATTATTGCAGAAATTTCGGTAACGAATATACGTTATTTTCAAAATATCATTATCTCTCTCTTGCGCAGCTTTTTTTGTAGCTTGTTACGATGTTTGATACATCGTAAGATACCTTGGGAAATCCAAGGTTTAATAGTTCGTTGATTTTTAGGAATGGAAATCAATTTAGTGTTAGCTTTTATAGACTCACTGATCTGAGTTATAAGGCGATGTGTATAATAGTAGATCGTTGCAAAACAATAATTCAGCAAGGTTTTTTTGTTGAAGACATTCTAGAGCTTTGCAAAATCTTTTAGTTTTAGTTTAGTTTCATTTTTTTTTATTAAATTTAGAAAGTGAAAGAAAGATAGTAGAATGGTCAGTTATGGTAGTCTGAAGAACTGCAATAAAAGGCGCAAATCTATTTTTGTTTACTTTGAGCATGAAATGATCAAGACAATTATTTTCTCTCGTTGGCAAGGTATGTCCAGCAAGAATTCCATATGCCGAGAGTTTGTTTAGATAATTAGTTATATTCATAGGTAGTCTCGGAACATTTTGGTCTAATGTTGATATTTATATCACCTGTTATATAATACTTCGTTGCTTATCCAAAGTATCCAGATGTGGCATAGTTGTTTACAAAGCTTTCAGAATTAGTGATAGATGGAGAGCGGTAAATGCAAATTATTGAACTGTTAGAACGTCTATCTGTAAACATGAAGCGTTGGCGATACTAGTTTCTTTCACTGTAGGCTGCAATGATTTTTTGATGTATACAACAACTCCGTCATTTTGGTTAAACTGGCGGGTGGTTTGGTAAGAATTATAGTTATTAAGCACTGGTACAGCTTTGTTGGGGCTCAGTCTACACTCACTTAGGACGACAATATCAATGTCAAATGAGATACTGGAGAGAGTTGTTAGAAAGTCATCAAAATTACAGTAAATGCTGCGTATATTTTGGGCTATTATTGTCAGGTCGTTTTTATTAATTGAGATATGAGATGGCAGCTCTGAACTATCGCATTCTACAACTCGCGCAACTTCTATTTGTCTATCGTGTTCAAGTTATGAAGTGTATTATTCATTTTAAAAGGATGAGAGACCTACTGACGTGGTAGCAAAGGAGATTTAAATGTGTTTTTATGTTTCGGTTTGTTTTAGTGTATTTATTAAGGTGATGTAGTATTAGGTATACAAGTAAGAGTGAGAGAGTAAATAATTTTGTGTACTTGCATATAGTTTTATGAATGTGTAAAGTTGGTATGATGTGATGTTTGTTTTTGTAGGTTTGTAAGTATGCAACAACTTAAAAATTTAAATAGGATTAAACAATATAATAAAAATATTAACAATATTGATCTGTACACTTCAGAATACGGTTTGACATATAGGATAGTAGGAATCCAGAGATATTCAAAAATCCAGAGAATGCTTACATTCAAATATTGTATATAAAATAGCAGGATACTTGCTGTTGAGTATTGAAAAGTTGTTGTACTTGACTTTCACTTCTAATCCTAATAATTGGCGAGTTTTCATTCTCTCTTATGTATACTTTACCATAAGCGGTCCAGCAGAATCGAAAGTTTCTGTTTTGGCAAAATCGCGAGATAGGAAATACAGGCGCGCCGACTTAGGCGTGAGGTGTTCAGTTATAAATATAGGTTATCCTCGTTTGTCTTGAAGCCAAGATGACAGTTCAGTTCAGCCAGGACAGTGGACTGCGTAGGTGAAAAGAGTGTTATTATTAAAGAATAACGGTTCATGTTTTGAGCCAATCAAAAGCAGGTTCATTGTTTTTATATAAATATTTTAAGGCGTTAATTTTAAGAAACTGCCTGTGATGTGTTTGTCTGAGGCTGCGTTTACACACACACGCACAAGGTAATTTAAGTAATTTTGTGCGTGGGTGTGTTATTTCCAGTTTTGGCTTGAAAAAGATTAGGCTAAATCAGTTGATTGTCCGTAAAGAATATGGCTCCCTACTCTGGAGGCACGTTAAGCAATCGGTTCCGGCTACTGTCTTAGTATGGTAGTCGTTAAACACCGACTAATTCCGCATTAAAATAAAAATAAATATCCACTGACATTCACACAGCGCCATCTAGACACAAACTAAAATGTAGACTTTACATAACGTAAACAACGGATTAAACAATTATATGCGTTTCATTTGTAAATACATACATATTATACATAGACAACACCCAGATCAATACAAACAGACATGTTCATGCACACAAATGTGTGTATTGTCTGGGGATCGAACCCAAAACCCTTGATGTAGTAGCTGACGTCTCAACCATTACACCAAATGGGTTTTCATTGGTATGTCGTGGTGGACAGCAGCTCAAGTACCTTATATCTGGGGGCACGGCAGTGCCCCCGCCAAGTCGAGCGCGAAGCAAACACTGCCGTACCATCCTTTACAGGATCCATTTCGCCGCATTTTCAGGCCCCGATTTGAGAACCTTTGGATAATACCAGAGCGCTGAAATTTTCGTCATCTAGTAAGATATAATAACTTACTTTAAATCCAAAATTTCAAGTCTGTAGGTCATTTAGTTCCGACGTTAAGCGAAAGCAAAGTTTCGCATTTTCGACAGACACTCACTCACTACTCACTCACTCATGATCATGAATAGAACTAGTACTTCCCATTAACTCAGAAAGCTGAAATTCGGTACAGAGTTAGGGTTTAATGGCTACATAAAGGGAAAACTATGAAAACTTCGAAAATCGAAGATCTGGAGTACCTGGTGACCCTGCTTAGATAACAAAATCATCAAAATAGAACTAGTACTTCCCATTAACTCACAGAGCTGAAATTTGGTACAGAGTCAGGGTTTAATGGTTACATAAAGGGAAAACTATAATAACTTGGATAATCGAAGATCTGGAGTACCTGGTGACCCTGCTTAGATAACAAAAGAGCCCAGCCAAACTATAAGAGATTGACATACCGCCTTTAAACAATATATATTTAACATGGTGGGCCGCTTCATCCGATGTCAAAAATCGGGGGCACGGTAGTGCCCCCGCCAAGTCGAGCGCGCTAGACCAATACAAACAGACATGTTGGTGCACACAAATATTTGTAGGTACTGCCCGGGGATCGAACCCGGAACCCTTGGTGTAGTAGCCGACGTTTCAACCATTACACCCAATGGGTCGTCTAATATTCCTTTCAAGTTTCTACAAAAAGAAGTAAAATCCCACCAAAAACATTCTGTAAAAAATCTAGCCAAGTCTCGATGGAGCTGCTTGATTATCTCTAAAAAGTAATGAAATCAAGACAAAGACGTGCCAAGTCTAAGGTTCCTTACTGCAATTAATTAATTATTATGGTTAATGTTGTGTGACTTGGCCGTTGAACATTCTTTATACGTTAGTGGCTTTATCAAGCCTACAATCGATGGGCTATTGAATCACCGTTTTCCAAGTGGCAAATTTGTACCGTCAATGGGTAGCGGTTCTGGCGACAGATTGGTGCAATGGTGTCATGAAGCACCTAGTTTTGTATCCTTGTGTACTCTTCAACGGCCAAGTCACACAACATTAACCATAATAATTAATTAATTGCAGTAAGGAACCTTAGACTTGGCACGTCTTTGTCTTGATTTCATTACTTTTTAGAGATAATCAAGCAGCTCCATCGAGACTTGGCTAGATTTTTTACAGAATGTTTTTGGTGGGTCTATGCTTTCCGGGATGGTCTGAGACCCGCAGTGGGGCCTAATAGGCTGGTTAATTGATTGATCAAAGTTTATGAAAATCAATATACTTTGTGATAAACATTGTTATCAATCCAGTATTAAGAGAAAGCAGATACTAGATACTCATATAATCATTTATGCTGAAAACAAATAACAAACAAACAGATCGCTATCACAAACAATGGCGAACGCGACAAACAATTGTAATTGAAGAGTTAACCCTACAAACTGCGGTAAGTTGACCCTCTACCAATAAAGCTATTAAAATTTCAAACTTCACTCGTTCTTTGTGCTCTGTGGAACAAGTCTCGAAAAAGGAGAGTTTTGGCGTATTAATTAAAATACGGTGTGTTTTTTATGTTATTTAGTGGACGGGAAGATTAATACGTATATCTGGTGGTAAGTGATACGCCTGACCATTACTGTAGGTTGTCAGAAACTTCTGTAGTCTAGATCTAACAAGATTCTCATATACCCAATAATTGTTCTACCTACAGATTTTTATGTTATTGTAGGCGTTCACTTGATGGTAAACTGATACGCCTAATCATAATAAGAGCGGCGTTGAAAGACACCAACAACTGATAGACAGTTATTTCCCCATCAATGCCGCACTCCCGTCACTCGAGACAACAGATGTTAGGTCTCTTATACCCGGTAATTTTTTAGGTACAGTGCCCTCATCCCGTAACATAGAAGTGCAAACTCCTATTTTACAGGACGATATCTGGCACTTTGGTTGTACCTATCTAGACGGCTCGGTACGAGTCTACCACTTGGTAGTGTTTTTTCATAAACTTTATTATCATCATCATGTCAGCGTCATACGTCCACTGCTGAACGAAGGCCACCCCTAATGATTTCCATATGGAATCATCACTAGCAGACTTTTATGGAAACACTACTGAACGAATGCCTCCCCTAATGATTTCCACGTGGACAGAACCGCAGCAGACTTAATGGGAAATCAAGTTTTGGGATTCTCTTAGCTCTCAGCCTTTAATTTGGGCCATCCATAAAAAGCAAGTCTTGACAATAACAGCAACTCAGGCCCATCAATTTTATTGCACAAGTTGGGACAACTCTCCGCCGAGTCATTCGCACAGCGACGGTTACAATGAAAATTTACACAGTGGCTTCAGAAAATACGACTGTTTATTTAGAAGTATTCCATTTTGGTTTAATTATTATTTAGTATTAATTTGGAGCGTCGGTGGCTCAATGGTGTGGACTGTCGCCTTCCTACCGGGAGGGCTGAGGTTCAAATCCCGACACGTACCAATGTATTTTCGAATTTCGAAAATATATGTACGTTATCCGACGCTCTTACGGTGAAGGAAAACATCGTGAGGAAACCTTCATGCACGCCTGCGAAGAGATTCAAAGGTGTGTGTGAGTCGTCCAACCCGCACTGGGCCCGCGTGGACGACTAAGGCCTAATCACCCTATACGGGTAGGCTCGTGCCCCTCGGTGGGACGTTTAATGAGCTGATATGATGATATTATTATGTTAGCAACCCATTTGGTGTTGCGGTTGAGATGTCGGCTGCAACACCAAGGGTTCCGGATTCGATCTTTGAGCAGTAATAACATTTGGTGCATGAACATGTCTGTTTGTAATGGCTGGTTTTTCTATGTATAATATGTATGTATTTACAAAAAAAATGTATATAAGTATGTTTATCCGTTGTTTAGTACCCATAATACAGGCTCCACGTTTAACTTAGGGCTAGATGGCGCTGTGAATGTCAGTGGATATTATTTATTTGTTGTGTAATAGCTGACTTCTCAACTATGACAATAATTGTTTTAAAAACTATAAACGCATACTTCTGCTTATATCATCAAGATTTCGCTAGGGTTCTTCGGAACGAAATTGTGAACCAATCCCGCAATCAGTGACCATGTCTCAGTTACAGAAGTTAGTACGGGTAGACGCATTGCTCAAAAAACTTTCATCTTTAAGCTTTTCGGAATCGTTGACGTATGTTATCGAAAATATCTAGATGTAATTGAAAAAAAGCTGTAATATAATCTTGCAATTATAAACACAATTTACAATATATGGTGCGGTGTCATATGACCGTTTGCTCGTTTTCCACTATAACTTAAAAATATACTTATTTAAAAATCAACTATACAAAGGCAAAAAAAATCGTCACCAAACTGGTAATGTAAAAGTGATAACTTCTATCGTTATATTTATAATACTTCTAAACGTCCAGCTATTACACAATCAGTCAGACAACTAAAATCCCCCAAAATTATGTCACTCCGACCCATTAATCTAGTTACTGTGTTTATCTGCTAATAACAGCACCCAATTCGAGCTACAGTTAATCCACGAACTCTTCCCATGGATTACAGGGAAGTGTTCGTGGATTACACCAACCATAGTACAGTTGCAATGTTGCACTGCTCTCAGTTGCGTCCAGTTGGATTTGCGCAATTAGATGTGAACCGTAACAGTTGTTGCAATAGTAATAAATATATTACGTTATACTATCTATTGGGACATTGGACTCGATGGTGTGGATTTTAGAAGGTTTATGGTTGAGCGAAAAGTGCTTAGCGTTAAGCCTATCTTAATGGTTGTTTGTCGATGCATGAACGAAAATCAAAATGTTAAGAGTAAAAAGTATTTGCGAAGGCGGGCATTGATGGCTTTGCCCATCATGAGAAAAATGCGCGCCTCAGCACTAGCCCGCTCTACGCGGCGGCACCAACACTATTCTCAAAGTCCTCCAAAAGTGGGTGTCTATCCACATTAATTAAAATAAGTAATGTTGTTAATAATTTACTAACATACGATGACCTATTTTGTAAGTGGTTGAGTGTCGGCTCTTACTTCTTAGTATTTAAAAAAAACACAGTTTTTAAGTATNTGTACAGGACGGTCTGGACGCTCACCTGATGGTAAGTGATACGCCAGACCAAAACAGAGCGACATTAAAGGATACCAACAACTGACAGGCAGTTATTACCCTCCACGAATACCGCACTGCGCCCGTCACCCGAGACAACAGATGTTAGTTCTCTTATACCCGGTAATTTCACTAGCTACAGTGCTCTCGTCCCGAAACACAAAAGGGCATAACACTCCTGTTTCACGGGATGATATCTGGCACTGCGGTGGTACCTACCTAGACGACTCAGTATCGAGTCCAATAAATAGTAATAATGTTATTAAAACACACGCAGAATATTATGTACATTAGGTAGCCTAACACAATTTGTGCCCAGTATTTATGGACTGTAAGTACATGTGTTACATAGGAATGTGCAAGTTTAGGATTTTGTACGAGTACTGTGTTTGCATGCTACGTCCGCATACTAAAGGGACACGATACCTAACGATTATTTGCTTCCATAGCACTCAGAGCTAGCTATTCGATTTCAGATATATTTAGAATAAAGGTACTATTTCCAAGAATTGGTATATAAAAAGTTTGTCCGATTTAATTGACAGCCATCTTTTGCGACATTTTGCAAAGCGACAGTATGAAAATACATTGTACGATCGGTAGACATTGTGCGAAGTTGCATGTTTTACGAGCAAGCTCATTTTTACCTTGATTTCATTACAAAACTAGCTGTGCCCGCGGTATAAGATATTCTCCCGCAGTAAAATAAATAAATAAATATAAATTAATTCATTCTTTCATTTACCTACGCGTAACTTTACATTTATTACAAAGATTTTGTACATTAAGTTAAAGCTACAATGAAGCAAAAAAAAAGAAAAAGTGTATTTTCGTCACACAATCGTAAATGTTTATAATCAATTACATCGCAAGGGCCGAAAGTGCGTTAAATCCGTCAGTCGTGAATAATTCAGGTTTATGAGACGCCTGATTACCTGGTGACCTAAATACAGCCGGTCGTCATCCTCGAATCGTTGGTACTGCCATGCGCGTTTGTAAATACCCCTTTCAATATCAACATATAACCTATATTATATGTTAACAAACAACCAACTAAATTGATGGTTTATTCAAAAATTCATTTATAAACTCGGTAGTTATTCGTTTTGTATATTTTACACAAAATATTATATCCATCATCATCGGGCAATATAAATACATATTTTTTTTTTATTCTGACAGACTATTCTGAAAATATATAGGTTATCAAATCATTCTTCGACAAAATAGCGCAATTATAGATGAAAAATACTATATAATTTATAACACCAAGCAATCTAACAAATCTTGATAATGTCCTTGCTTCAACAAAAAGATGTGATAAAAGTACTAACTCATCCTGCGAAGTTCTGAAAAGAAAATTTGATGGTACAAAATACATACAAAGTAGAGGAAAAATAAGAAAGCAAATATTGTATGGAAAAATTATGTCTTACAAGTGACAAGCGAAGGGCACATCAAGCCTTTGCTCTGCGAAGAGTACCAAACTTACAAAGCGAAGGGTTGATAGAAAGTGTTTGTTGACTTTTCGTTTCGTAATTTGATCAGTATAGGTTTAGACTTGCTTTTCTGATCTTATATAGAAAACTTCGAACCCTGAACGTCTTATAAATTTGCCATGACTAAAATAATAAAACATTTTTATTTGTAAAGTTAAACAATATCCTTCACTCAGCTGACTGATCGTTTCTTATACATATAATTATTTCACCAACATGCTGGTATATTTATGTTCTAAAATCATTTTTAGGTACTTACTACCATAACATTGACCTACCTACGTGTACAAAAAACGTGCACTTCCAAACAGCGTCTTTTGTACTCATTGTTATAAACAGCGGACAAATTACAAAAGCTCGAGGGGTGGACCCAAGGAAAAACGAAAAATAACACTAAAAGATTAAGAATAATACATTAGGTTCATTCAATAAGGGTCGCACAAGCGCATTGCGTGTATGAAACGCGTCGCCATATTCTCGGCATCAGGGGTCCCAGAGTAAACACGTACCTACATTTAATATCAAGTCCCGCTCAGGCTTGGTCCTAAATTACTTTTGCTAAGTTTCGATAGGTTATTCGCTCCATGAATAGAGGGGTCTGAGGTAGGTACCTTCGAGCATTTCATTATAATCACTCAACCCCTCTCATCGAGAACCCTCGCGAATATTTTTAATGTTTACTTTAGAAACAATTTCGTCACGGTCGTTGTGTAAAAAAGTAATTAATGTTTATATATGTTTGACAATTATACGCAAATCTCTTAAACAGATGACTTAAACTATTAGGTGATGCTTTCGTTCAGCAGGAAACATATAAGGCTACAGTGATGATGATGACATAACTTGTTTACTGTCGCAATGAGTCCCAGCCTTCATTATTTGGGACCCACGTAATATACGGCAAGTGTTACACCCTAGAATACGAGACTACTTCGACTTTACAATGTATGTGCTCACAACTTGGCATGCTACGGTACCTACATATTATCTGAATCGACCACTGCGAACTGTAATCATAACCCATAATTTTAATTACTATTTAAGTAATCATTTAACATAAAATTTCGCGTAAGCATAGCCGTGGGCTATAGTTAGTATACAAATAGACTTAAAATCCCTTCAGTGAAAAACATCGTCAAAGTCAAGTATATTATTTCGCGGCTCAAAGCAGCGCCGCCAGAACTGTAAGCCCACGTACAGAGATAAAGTTTGTATAGCAGCCGAGATTCGTCGAGGGAAAGATCCATTGTACTAACCCTCTTATAGTCGCCCCTTCAAGCAGGGGTAAGCTTGGAGCGGTTAGACGTTCTAACTCGCTTACAAACTTGCCAACTAAGTGCCTGTTTAACATAACTTTATATCGAATCAGCGGTTTGTCTTCATTATCTTGTGCTAATAAGATGTAAACAATAAAGTGTTATTGATAAACGGAGAATATGCTAGGCTAATTATTCCAGGTTATCATTCATATCGTTATCATATCATTCACATTATTGAAGTTCTTAGCTGAGGTTGGAGTGTCGCTCGGGAACGCCCTAATGATTCGTCTTGTAAATTTTTAAGAACGTAACAGCCTCCTTTATTGTTTGAATCTTTCGCAAAATGTCGGTCCATCATTATCATTTCAGTATAGTAAAAGAACAATCGGAAGTGACTCTTTCTTGGATTCGTGTTTCAGATTTTCAACCACGTTACACATTTTTGTGTGCACCTTTTTTGATTATTTTTCTATCTCTCTTCTATATGTAACGTGTCACATGGTCACTTATTTTTGTAACAGCTCCATTATTCCTTTACATACTCGTAAGTTTAGTGTTTTATCATCCCTTGCCATTATTGTTGGTATTGATAGCGTTATCATTTTTACGCTTGTACGTTTAATGATTAGGAATACCTTTTGGAAATGGACTATTCAATGGTGACTCTGTAATAGGTGCAGTTACTACTAACTTGTAATGCAAACACGTTTTGTACCACCGCTTGTTCACTGTTCTATACATAGTCAGTGGCGTGCACTCGCTATATGCAAATAAGCAGTGCATACCCTGTGCGTCCAGACAACCCGGAAAATTGCCAACATATTAAATCATTCCCATTTATTCGTCCATTTTCCTCTTCAGATTTGTAACCATAGGCGATATGCCTAGATCAGCGATTAATTATTTATTTCGATAAGGACTACTCACTTTCCATACCCTACTCGTAATCTCTGTACACGTTACTGCACATTGTTATATAAAAAGCATAGCTCCTTCTGCGTTAGAGATATATGAAATTATTAGTTTAAATATATACAAGCTTTTCGTTTTATGCTATACCGATGTTTGCATTACAGTTTGGTACTCTCCCATACAAGGATAACAAGGATGGAGATAGCCACCGCCATTGTTGGGACCGTATGACGTAGTTCGCGGTACCGCTGAAACGCGGGCTCAAGAATAACGTTTATGACTAAAGTGAAACTCGGTGGAGCGGAAAAAGATCTTGCGGCTTATTTTTACGCAGCAAAATAAAATGGGATTTCTAAAGAAAACTGGCCTACTACCAGCTTTTAGGGTTTTTAAACAAGCATTGTATTAGTTTGTTTAAAAATAACTGAATAATTTTTAAATCTGTAAGTGGCGAGCGAGCAAGTGTTAAATATAAATACTCAACAAACTTAGTGCATCACAGGATGCTAGAATAAAATGTTAGGTTATTATGAACAACGATATATAACTATCAAAAGTGCGAGTAAAGAAGATTATAATACATATATAATTGAACTTAAACAATTTATAATTGACTTTCTAAAACTGTTACTTTGAAAATGACGTCCTCAAGTAATGACAATTTAAGAACTTACGATAACGCTTTGGCCCAATTTACTATTACTTCATTTTATGGTTCATATCTCATGTTTACGAAAGTAAGACAATAAACATTCTTTCTGACCATAACATACTACACGAGGAAAAGCTTATTACGTAGATAAAACGCCTTATCTATACTTACACGATATCGTGTTCATGAAAAATGACCTCTTTTATGACTTTCGATTTAGTATAATAGAACTATTACTCATGGGACATTGACATAACTTATTCCAATCTGTGTGCGTTGAACCAATGTAACATGGTTGATGTCATAATGAGTTTTGGATTTAGAATGTGCTTCTACTTGTATATACTTCATTTGAACATCTGTCTTCAAAGTGCATGAATTTCAATATCTGGATAGTAAAATATTTCATCTAGGTGTTGAAAAATTTTGCTATTTGAACATTGTCATATAAAGTTTAGGGATTTTAATTTCAAAGCAAAACTAAATGGTAATATTCAATGACTAATGTCGGGAGAGCCATTGTCGAATCGTAGACAATACAACTAAAAGTTCCTGATGCAAACAAACTTTTTGTTGTGTTGGTAAGGGATTGCAATGCAAATATATACGACTATATATAGATCAAGGTGTCAATAAAACAACCATATGTGTCGTTACCTAGTAAGTAGGTACTAGGTTCCTCTTGAATTATATTTTTAAATTTAATATACACACCGAATTAAATTGAGTGGAGTGTGAAATTGTTGTATTAATGCGACAAACTTTGGTTGACATAAAAAAGCCACATTAACTCTACCTGCCCACATTGGAACAACGAGCTTTCGATGACCTGTATAAAGAACTGGTTTTGAATACACGAATCGTAAAGCAAAATGCTTCGGGGCTCCCCTTTTGTTATTTCACAAGTTCATAACATAATACCAAATATGCACTTATTTTACCTATTAAGTATAAGACGATTCTAACGCTACCTAGATAAGTTTATTATCATGTATGTACTTGTGACGGCCCGCTAATACTCACCGTCATACAGTATGAATAATATTCACTAAAACATATAGTTTATTAATTTGTTGTGTATTTTACCACAAGGTATACTAATATAAAATAATACAAAGTTAAATTTAATTCAATAGAAATATATCCTGTTTGCGATTTTGCATATTCTATATATATGAATCACAATTGCGGAATTAGAGATCAACATTTGCGATGCAGTTGTGAAGCAGTAAATTTAAAACAGTTATATATTCATTGATATTATGATGGGCACGTCTATATTGCGGTACATTCATGTCTGGCCACAGTAATAGCCTAGCCTATTTTACGACTAATAAAACCCTAAGACCGCCAGACGTGAGCCTATTCTCCATTTGGCAGTCAACTAAAAATTAAGTGAGAAACGAATCACTCAATGTACCGCGAAGTAAGTTTCCATAATGGTGAGGGACTAGAAAAGACGTTTATTCCCAAGTAGGCACTTTTGTCCTCAATGTTTCCCGTCATCCATCTCGAATATAATTGGAGAGTCTTCGCTGTTTGCAAAATTCAAGGAATTATTTTGAATCATTTGCGTTAAAAATTGTAGACTGAAATAAATTTCCGTGTAAGATATCATAATTGATGCTTTGTTTCGAATTTGAAGAAGCAATCATGTCGGTGACCTTTAAAAGCTATTAAGTGATTCTAAGATGTTTTCTCCTATGTAAGTAAGGGCTGTTATTATTCAAATTAATAATTGCCGTAAAGATAACGTTGCTTTTTATTAAGTCCTAGTAAAAGATGTTGGCCGATACGCCTGAACGATTCACACTCATAATTCCATCAACTCAATGGATCATTTCATTTAAAATGGAGATTTTCATAAAATTACAGTCGTATCGTACCTATATAGTTTTTATTAACGTTAACATGTTTCTCTTTATACATACTCGTATAACACAATTATTAGTTATAGCCGTGTAATCTGTAGCTTTTATAATTTCTGTCGAGCTTTTAAATTTAATTAGCAACTTGGATCTATGGGAAATTACATCGTTAAAATTTTAAAATTTTGCTGTCAGCTGGATCAGGATACAAAATTTTGCAAGACGTTTAGTGCAAAATTTTGAAGATACGAGTATAACTCCAATCTAATGACCCCTCAAACTAATGAATGTCCGAAGACTGAAGAAAGACACATACTGACAATTAAGTATAACGCTATAGCTGAAATTCGAACCTGTAAATCCTGTGTTTTGAAGCCAGAAATAGTAACCTCAGATCAAAACGACTCCATGGCATACAGAATTTGCATTTTGTACGAGATGAGTACACTGCTAGTTACCTACTATACGTCGCAGAAAAGCGTGTACGCGTGGCCAACCTTACTGCACTATATTTGGTACCAAATGGAGCGTTTCCTCAGTACCGTAATCGTTTGATCGGTGTTCTCGATGATTTGGAAGCAAACTTCTGGAATGGTATTCGCGACAGCATGTTAAGGAAGGCGAGTCAGTAGCCATTTTATTTACGTCCTCACATTATGCGCAAGCACGCTCCTAACAGCACAGTGGCCATTTCCGTCCGCCTCCCCTTACAGCATTGCCAAGCCGTATTCGAAGTTCTTACAAATTTCCGTCTATATTTACACATGTTCTCACGGATTGAACGGGGAAGGAATAATGACTCAATTAACGATCTTGTCTCATTTAGCTAGCTACCTCTCCTGTGCGGGTGTGTTGTTACATAGTATACATGTTTTCTGTTCACAAGGTTTGTTAATTAAGAAGCAAATTTTAAAGTTAAAACTATAGGTTAGTAGTTAAAAAAACATTGAATACTCTCAGTGCTGAACAAATTGGAACCGATATAGTAATAAATGAATTTATCATTAGTTAATGAAGAACATTTCTTTCCTTTTGTACTGAAGTAACCTGTAGTATAATAACTGTGAAGGTTATGTCCAACAGAAACGTATTTATATTTTGAATAAGTAATCAAACACTATTTGTTAGCTTGTAACATAAAACAAAGAGGCTCTGTTGCTTTAACTATCGCCTAAAGCATAATATTATGATAGTCGCATATAAAACTATCTACATGACAACATGAATCACCGATGTCATTTGGTGGCGTAATTTGCTTACAGATTTTCACTGACTCAGTGATTTAAAGAACAAATTTGCTAAACAACACTGTTGTTTGTCCGCAGATGATCAAAATGAGCTTATGATTAGTCGCTGCCAACGATGGGTGTTGTGAAAATGCGGCGGACGCGATACATCGCGTGCGCCCTGCTGATGCTGTGCCCGCTGGCGCTCAGTCGGCACGACGATGACTTCGCTTTTGACAATAGTGAAGAGTTTCAGGTGAGTTTGGTTTAAATTTTATAGAATGATGGCCGATGGAGCGTGTAGTTTTCGGGTGACGTCCATGTGACCAAAAGTTGTAGGAGAGGCCTGCGTCCATCAGTGAACATACAAGGTCGTGATGATGATATGAAAACAATAATGACGACGAAATGATGCTTTGTTTCACGCCGGTGCCCTGTAAGGTCTGAATGGGCTGTAACCCACAGGCCCATTGCGAGTTTTGACAGCTACAATCGTAACAACTTAGTATTCCTTCCGCGTAGCACTGAGAGACTCGAGGTGTTTCAGTCACCAATACGATGCATGCATCGACCACTTTGACCAACGATAGTTTGTTAGCTTGAGCAATCGTCATCTGAATGCATTAGCTGCTAATCGGCAAACCCTTTCGTAGTATAAGCACGAGTATTAAATGAGAGGTAACCAAATTTGTGTAACTGCGTTGCTTTCCAGGTGGACCTGACGGCAAACCACTCCGAAATAACCAAAAACGGCCTAAGGAGGTTATGGGGTGTGCCTGACACATCGGCCTACGTGGGACATTTGTTCCGAATGGAAATACCTAAAGAGGCCTTTAGCGGAGAAGTGTCCGTCTATAAGGTAAGCTTAAATTACTTACGTTATTTTATAACCTAATCTCCTGTATATTGAATTTGTATGGTAGGTACTGTAGTGTTCATATTTTAATGACTAAAACATTAGCTGTAAAGTCTACACTTGTTTATAAGTCTAGTCTTACTAATTTGTAGTCCAGTGGGTATTAGCGGGCTATCAAAACCTCATCTGCCATTCAAGAAGGTGATGCATAAACAGTTTTTATAAAAATAAATGTTGAGGATTATTGTTTAAAATTATAATCGTGTAAGAGATCTTAATTGACTTAATGAATGAAAAATGATGAATAATAAAATAAGCTTGTTATTAAATTGTATTTGTCCCAGGTCCGACGAGAAGACGGACGGCGCATGCCCAGCTGGCTGGCCGTGGACTCGAAGCACGGCCTGATCAGCGGCATCCCGCAGCCTCAGGACCTCGGCCCGCACTCGTTCACTGTCGCTGCGCACGGACGCACCCGAGGACTCACTGCTACGGACTCCTTCACCATCGAGGTTAATGGCATTTTTTTATAGATGAACCAGCAACGCCAGGAATCCAGACACCAGAAGGTGTATTGTTTACGCCTTTAAGTGTCATAGGTGTTCAGAGGGTTAATGTTGGAAAGCACACTTTGGCGTCGTCGTGCACGGACGCACCCGAGTGCTGGCTGCTACAGACTCCTTCACTATCGAGGTAACTGACACTTTTTATATGTCGAGGAGAAACGCTTTGGTATTAATGGACTTGCTCGTCTTGAATAACTAGCGGGCTGGCTGCGGATTCAAAGCAAGGCCTGGTCAGCGGTATCCCGCAGCCACCGGAATTTGGCCCGCACTCGTTCACTGTCAACGCGCACGGACGTACCCGAGGGGTGGCTGCTACAGACTCCTTCACCATCGAGGTAGCTGGCACTTTTGTTAAAGTGGAGAGACCTTCGAGATGGGCGGCTCGACCGGAGTAACTCAGAACCACGGCGTCACAGAAAACCGACGCGAAGTTCTTCATAACTTTTATGTTCTGCCGAGTGAGTGTGGTCTCCGGAGATCGTGATGTGGATCCGGATCAGATATCCTTTCTTTTTTTTCTTTTTAAAGCACTGAAAAGTACCCATAGCTCTTTTGGGTTTGCGAGTGACAATTGGTGGCGGTATCACTTAACACCTCTCTCAGCATCACTTAGAATCTATAGTAAAAAAAAGTAAGAATGAGATGGAGATAAAAATAATCAACTGACGTAACCTCGTAGTCTGCCGTAGGGAAAATACACCCCTGCCTTTAAAACAAATTTATGAATCAGACACAATGAGGCTACTTCAATTAAATAACAATCTTAATCGCAGCTTGACATCTATGGACATCTGTCAATAAATACGAAGCCTTGCATACCAATTATGCTCAATCAGATATCATCAAACACTAATTAATTTAATGAAATAAGACCATACTGTGAATGCGTAATTTTATTTAAAAGCAAATTCCTAATTATAAGCACTATTTGAATGTTGAAGCTGTAGGAGCCGTCTTCGGTCAACAGTGAATTCCATCCGAAAAATAATAGGCACCCCTACTTGTAAATAATTGAAAATGAAATAACTAATTAGATTCATTATTGAGAACCAGAGAGCTATTGCGTTATTGTATCTAAAATAAAGACGTTCATTTCCCATTATTTACCAATTATTTGATGATATTAAAATAATAATATAAATTGAATGAAAACATCACGGGTCAATGAAATCTTGTCGAACGGTTTATAGGGAATTGAAGAATGGCAGTAAAGGTTTATTGTCATGGGACTATATTGAATAATAACAGAAGTACAGGTATTCCCTTAAGCTTCTTGACCCGGTGTCACGTTTGAGTACGGTATAACTCTTTGTTATCGTACGTAAGTGCTTTACCATTAATTTTTGTCCACTCAATGACCAGTACCTACTCAAGTTTCGATCACCTTTTGTTATGGGACATTATGCTCGTACCCGAGGTTCTGTTCAATACATATACGAGTTTTTCAATATTATCAGGCCAGTATCTGTACTACTTGTGATTAGGAACAAAAAATATTGATCCTTTGTGTAGGTCTGTTGTAATTTACCTACAATAATATTAGTATGTTGTATGTGGTATGATGAAGTCTATTATAAAAGACATCGCAGAATATATCAATACGTGACCTTTACTTGTGATTTTTAATAAAAATATGAATTGTAATTAGAAATTTAGTTGCAATTAAAAGCTTAACCCTTTGACCGCTAAAGATGCCTTAAGGCGCCAGACACAATAGATTTTCTATTGTCTTGATACCCGGCGTTCAATGGGTTAATAATTGGATTATTGTAATTGTTGTTATTTATATCAATTAATTTTATTTTCCAGGTCAAAAAAGCGGACGAGAAGCCACAATCGAAGTATGGGTTTTGCGCGGCAACGAAAAGCGTCTTGTCCTAGTGATCCTTGTGGACGGGGCGTTCCAACACATCGCACCGCGACATCGGATACGCGCACTTATGGAACTTGCCAACTTTATGGCACTAGACTGGGTAAGTTTTTTATTTAGAGCTATAGTGATATCGTATATACATCGACAAGTATATTCTTTATTTAAAACATGTGCAAAGCATTCGATATACATGAGATATTATATCATATGGCATCCTTTTTTCTTATGATAATATTTTTTCTCTAATCATCATTATCAGCTTATTATACGTCCGCACCGAGGGACTCGAGCCTACCCATATAAGGTGATATATGTAAATAGTCTTTAGTCATCCACTTGGTCCCAGTGCGGATTGGCGACACGCACAACCTTTGAACTTCTTCGAAGGCGAGCGCGAACATATACTTAATTTGTCAACAATTGATCCTTTACACTACGAGCCGCCATCGTATTCATCGGCCACCTTAACCAGGTCATTATTCCAAATGGTTAGAGGCTACAAGTGTGGTATTATTAATATATATTATTATAAATTCCAGGACGAATTCTGGATGGCGTCAAAGCAGACGCGGTACCGTCGCATACAGTGCTCATGACGGGACCCGGCACCACCCAGAAGAGGCGTGGCGATGCTACTACTGCCATCTACCTTAATGTAAGAGACAACATATAACTTGTCATTTTGAGCTGTGGTATTTATACTTTCATCTTTGCCTACTCATATTTTATTGAGTTATTAGTGTACATGACGGTCAGGACGCTCACCTGATGGTAAATGATACGCCTAACCATGACAGAGTGGCATTGAAGGAGACAACAACTGCTACACATTTTTTATGCCGCACGGCGTCCGACTCCCAAGACGATAGATTAGGTCTCTTATACCTAGTAATTTCACTAGCTACCCCCCTTATCCCGTAAAACTAAAGTGCATAACACTCCTGTTTCACGGTATGGAACCTGGCACTGCGGTGGTACCTACCTCGACGATTCAATATCGAGTGTACCATCACCAGTAAAGTTCATAATTTCGTTATGAGGATTTCATATTTCAGACACTCTTAACAGAAAAGCAAAATGTAGTAATACGTCTTAGCATATGTACAACATTGGGAACTGACGCATTCGCGTTTTTTTACCTATTTGACTGCTAATGTCGCCTTAAAGTGCCAACTACAATAGATTTTCTATTATGTCTGGATTCTTGTCGTTCAATGGGTTGATAATGATTAACACGTGCAAGTCACAACAACACGCGCTTACCCAGAAAGCGGATTTATGGATGAAGTAAATATTTAGGTAAGGACGGAGTTCATGAGATGAAGGTAAGATCTACATCCAGTCATGTAGTGAAGCAATTGAAATAGACAATTACTTACTTTTAAGGTCTTTTGAACAACACATCGCCATTTAGTGATAAGGTGGCCAATTGTACAAATTACCTATGAATATTGTAAAGTGTTTTACTTGTTCTGTGCAATACATAATCTATTTGTAGTCTATATAATATATCTGTCTAACATAATACGTAACTATGTAATTCCTTCAATTATATACCTATATTCCAGGTGGGGTGCGAAGACAAGTTATGGTCCCGCCACAAGGTGCTGGTGGCTGGCATCCGAGAGCAGTCTCGCGACGGGACGCTCGCTCACGTGCTGCGGTTACCTGTGCTTGGATGGCGATTGATAGCCCAAAAACCCGTGCCAAGGCTCAAACGACAGGTAATTATGTCACCCTATAAATATTAACACTGGTTTTGTCGTCCTATATAGGTTTGAAGATGTTTTTATTTTTCAAAAAGATTTACACAATCACTTACATGAGAAACAGCACACGTAGGTAAATACCTTAAAACACACTTTTGGACTCTTCAAAATTAATGTTGAACAATACAAGTACAATTATTAACACAGAGCAAGAAATCAGATTATTAATCTTAGCACTAACATATAATTTTGCAACACATAACAACGATTTACAATTATGCAATTTTTAAATTAACGGAAGTAGGTATACCACTTCCAAATTCACATTCGACCCGCACTCGGCGATTAAAACACACGTCACAGTCACTTCAATAAAACGATATATAGTGTAACATCTATTAGGTATTATGTATTTCAAAAAAGTAAAAATGACTTTATCCGTTGATGATACAAGCACCCTGCTTTAGTTGGAGCTATAAATAAATATCCACTGACATTCACACAGTGCCATATAGTCCCAAGTTAACCGTGAAACTTTTATTATGAGCTTGATACAACGGATAAACACACATATTTATTAAGTATTGTAAGAGATGACTTATACGCTCTTACTATAGTTACTTTTCTCCGTTTAAATCCTTACCATTAAACATGTTCCATATGTCCAGTCAAACTACGAAGACGAAGGCTCCGGTCTTGACGACAACTACGACGACGAAGATGAAGGCGACTACAGCGGCTACGACGAGGATGCCGTTGACGACGTCGAATTGGGTGAAGTGCCTGACTTGGTAAGACTACTTATGTACTATGTATTGGTGTTTATATTAATCAAATGTATGCTTCTGGGAAATGGGTTCATTCATTCGTTCCTATATTCAGTTGTTTCGATGTCATTAAAAGGAGCTTTTCTTAACTCTATTTCACATGACAAGGTATTTTATAAATTATCATTATTTTACATATTAGTTGTCAATCAAATATCGACCATATATGTTACCATACAATTATCATGTAACTTCTTTTTAGAAATAATGATGACATTCCTACTACTTATTATATAACTTCTTTTTGGAAGTAATGATTACTTAGGTATTCCATAAAAATCGAATGTATAAAAATTATACATTTTACTTACGAAGTAAATTATGTAATTCAATGTTTACAGTTATAAGTGTTGAATTTACTGCATTTTTAATAAAAAAATACTGTTAATTTAATTTTGATATATATGTATATCACCCTGCTATGGATTTGTCATCCCTAAATGCGATGTTTAGAACCTGCATCTTTCATTTATTCATTGGAAAAACATCAGCCATCTCATTCATGTTTCCATATCAGCCATATACATAAATTTTCAATCGTAAAACACAAATTAAAATATTATTTCATATAATAACATTGAATAAATTTGTATGAAAATACCATTTAGGGTTATAAAAGATAATTTCCAATGAATAATTTATAATAGCCTTTCCGAATGCATAAGTTCCTAGCACACGTCGTCATAGCGGCATTGTTCGGACCCACATATAGCATGGAATGCTGAATGACTTCGTATCTAATTATTTTTAAGGGTTTGGTTTTTATTGTTAATTCAAATCTCTGTAAACACAAATTACAAGTTTCAATGTACTTTATTTGTTAGATTATATCCACAAATACCTTACCCATTTACAAATACCTACACTAGGGATTTTGGTTTTATCATTTTCACATTCAACATATCAAATTCACGTAATTCATTGGAGTGACGTCATTGGAGTACCATCTTCAGCATACCTCATAAACTCATGTTCCATTTATACATGGTTTACTTTTAACAATGATGTGGGCTTTGTGTGTGGTTATTTAACATAGCTGCTTTCTATAAAATTGTCAATATTCAAGTTTATTTTTCTGTGTTCAATGTATTGCAATGTTACTTACAGACAAAAGTATCTGCTTAGTCAAATAAGTGTTGCAAAGCATCATTTCAATTAATAGACATCAAGTGGGACCTCGCATTTGTGGTTCGAAAGGTATATTAAGTCGGTCTCGCCCGACATGCTATTATGGTAGTCGTTAATACCACAAACCGCATTGAGTCATGGCCCAATCTGGTTGGTTGGATCGATTGAAATTTGAAAATTAAATTTAATTGACTCACCAAATGATATTAACCATTAACCCATTGAAAACTGGGAATCCAGACACAAAAGGACTATTGTGTCCCTTACGGCGTCATTGGTGGGCAAATAGTTAATTTCATCTAATTATGTGTATAAGTAGACGAGATGACTGTTTTTGAAATAATAAAAGTATTTGATTTCTTTACGCGTAATTACCAAATTGTAAAACATACAATAAAACGACCGAACAACACTAGTTGTATACCAATGACCCCATACCTAACAATTGCAATGCACGTACAATCCAAACAGTACATCCAGTGTAAATAACCACGCACATAACGTCAATATAACTACACGCTATGTGGGTGGCCGTACTAACCGCAGTGTTGTCGCGGCGCGCAGGTGCCCCCCTCCCCCTCCCCGCACCCGCACCGCCACCACCACGGCGAGCCGCCACACACCACCGACACGTTTCAGACCGAGACCGCCGAGACTACGACGCCCCCAACCCCCCTACCCGATACCACCCCGTCCCCACCACATCCACCGCCGCCACGACGATAACCCGAGGATACCACGCCCGCGAGGATACCACTACCGAGACCGCCTCTACTAATATCTATACCACGGAGGTTTGTCGTAATCCGCTATCAGGCTTTCAGTGTTCTTTTGGCATGTTTGATTAACCTTTACAGACAGACGCAATTTTAATTGTGTCTGGAATCCTGAAGGTTAAAAGGTTAACGTTGGTGTTGTGTTTGCTGTTTTAACCATAGGTTGTGTGTCAATGCTACGAAATAACATTTGAAATACTTGAAACCTACTTCATTATTCATTTCTGCCAATAATACTTAGAAATGTTAATTCTAATCAAACGAATAGGAGGAGGAGGTTCTACTTTGATCCCTTTTTGATTTTAATATTTTAATACCGTTTTTAAATGTGACTCTAATAAGAATCAACCAAAAGATGTAAGATGCTGCAATTTTATAGTTTCCCTTATCAAATTCACCAGCTCTTCTCAAATGATTCATGAAAAGTGTAAATAACACTCAGTGAGAACTGAACACAACACAGCACATGCGCACGCAATGAATGAGAACGGATATATGCGATTAAAACGATTACCTACATATTCTTAAAACATACAATACCGAGCAAGCTTTTGTAATGTATATATAATGATAATGTTAATATAAAAGAAAGCGCGCCAAAATCGCGGATGACAATTTGCAATTGAGCATGGAGTCGCAACAACTCATTATTTAGTGTAACATATTGTTCTGAACTGAAACTTTTTTGATTTGTACATAATATTACCCAATATAATAGTCACAATAATGTCAAATTACTTAAACATAGTTTTACTTTGTATCATCTTTTCAACCACATGTGTATGATAACTTTCTTATATAATTTAATATAGTTATGTTTGTGATTTGTGAGTAGTTAGAACAATGATTTTTACGAGTTCTTTTGTAGAAACTTCATTGTAAAGTAGTAAAAATTTAGTTAAAACATTGGTATGAATAATGTAACTGAATGCTACTATGCACTTCCTCGAATATGAATGATTTACTTCATATCATTACGATTAAATTAAGCATGCGTTTTTACATTAGTATGAATTGCAACATAAAATATACACTGATTTATTCTTTTTTAATCTTTTATCTCTTTCTTTAGGACCATGCAGTGAAGATAACGCCTTACTCAGAGTCAGTGTCGGAATCGAATCATGTCAATTATACTCAAGATATACCTCGGCCAAGACTGTTTGAATTACCTACAATACCATCTGAAGCTACACCCACCACTACTGAACTCGATACGGTATGTATGACAACACTATTCTTCTTACTTTACACCTCTTTGAAATACTTACCTTCTTACTGAATCATGTAGATATTAATAATGTTCATAGCGGGGTTGATATTAACTGGGATATTTTAGTGGAGTGGATATTATCTTATACCTCATACTAATTAGACACATCCCATTTGGATCATAATCAAGTTTGGATACACTAGTATCATCATTTATGGCCAGATTTGAAACAATAAACTCTTTTTGTTAGTTAAAATCTTATTTGAGTTTAATTGCAAGCAATTTTATTGTTTTCCTTTCTGGGCTATAAATTAACCTGTATTCAACTAATATTGGAATTGACGTGAAGACAATGTAAAACAAACGTACTGAACTTGGAATCCAGGATGGATCATGTAAATATGGACTATTATTAGGTTTCAAATCATGATTATGTATGTTACAAACTGTACATTCTTTTTAACCTATTCTATTTTTAACTTGCACTAGTCTAATTTGTAAATATGAACTATTTTTCTGCGTAAATACTATGCACGTTGATTACGTTGTCTTGCCGTCTTATCACATAACAGATTGCCAATATAAAAAAAGTATAGTATTTTATGAATACCATGAAAAAGGCTATTGCGTTAAAGAAATGGTAAATTTTTCTAGAACTTATTTTAGTACTTGCAATTATAAAAATACTTGGATTAAATAACTAGATTATAGTTGCCTTTAAAGATTTTGCGGTAATCACATGAAAGTAATGAAAGGTTGTCACAATCTGCATTCTTGTATAAATTACTAATAGTACTACGAGTAGTACTTCATTACCACAAAAAAAAGAGAATTGTCTGTAGTCATAAGTGAAACCTATAATTTATTTCATGGTATTTGATTATGACTTATGACAGAAAAAAGCAAACGTAATACCTGTTATCGATGTTAAATCCAAAATGAATATTTTTTTCATAATAATATAAAGTTAATTCAAAACGGCAAGATTCAATAAAAACTTGTAAATTAAGAGTAATTTTCATTCAGTAAACTAATATATAAAATACTGTACATTCACCCCGTCAATCTAACATCACTCGTGAGCGTGGCATGGCACTTTCAGCAAACAATAACAATACGCGAGACTTTCAAACTGCCGGTGTCTTCGACCGAGGCGCCATCTTCTGTGACGTCACCGGAGACGTCAACCATGGCTCCGTCTACTTTGCCGCTGCCTCTACCGCCGCTACCGGTACCCCATACCGCCCGTAGTCAATACCACGGAACCCACGACTACGTTGGAGACCACCGCGTATACCACTGTACCCTCTAGTCCGGAGACAACTACGCAGGTCTGTACTTATAGCATCGCAGAAGGAATCTTAATAGAACTACTAATTAGTGGACTTGTAAATCGTAATTTGTTTAGTAATGAATAATGAAATAGAAATGATTCATGAACTTTTCAAAACTTTAGTTTAAGTTAAATGATTTGCAGGCGCAAGACGCGTAGTATACTAGTAACAATGACCCAATCGATATTCAAGTTGATTTCTGCGATATTAATAATATTGTATATATTTGTATACATTTAGTTTTAAGGTGTTCCTAATGATTTCTTTCATTCTTCATACTAACTGTTTAAAAATAGTTTTATTTATTGGGAAACTGATCTTTTCTATTTGGCATTCTTCCTGTCATGTTCATATCTATGAATACTTTGAACTTCATTTGAGGTTTTGGGTCTTTTTAATAAAGTATTCAATTAAGAAATATTATTTATAAATGTAGCATAATTAAATGCATTTTATACTCATGTATTATGTCATCGAAACCAATCATTATCTCATCATCATTACAGCCTAATATGTCCACTGCAGAACGAAGTCCTACCCTAATGTTTCCAAGCGGGCCGATCCCTAGCAGTATGTAATTATGTGTCGAAGTTATATTTTTTTTAGCAAGGTGGGATTTTCTCAATCACCTTTAGGTAAAAACTGCTAGGCATAAATAAATAAATATAGGTCACGCCTTGGTCATCGATTTCATGTATTGCTTATTTGGAAATATGTAGAAGACGGTTACTAAGCCATTAGTTGCACGTTCGATCCCCTTGAAAACTACAAACATTTGTTTGTATGCATGTATCTTTTGTATTTTAACATTCATAAGATCAAATGAATTGCTTAGTCTAGGCTTTGATAGCGGTGTTGGTATGAAGATATGTATTCAATTATATTTATAACATTTAGGATACAATCCCGTCGAGTGAAAGATCGAGCACAATCTTCGGGCGAACCACGGAGACTGTGACGTTCCCGATGCCAGTGACGGTGCCGCTGCCTGTCAACCAGCCGCCAACTCTTAAACACCACATGAAGAAACTCGCCATCACCGCTGGCAAGGCGTTTAGGTAACTAAACGTTTGTAGTTATCTTGGTTCTTTTTTACTATACATTGCTGCTATAGATATTCGCCAAAATTTCCTAAGATATTGCCCTCGTTTTCATGTTTACATTACAAGAAAGTCGTAAGGTGGAGTTTGATATACACTGTATAATTAATTTTACTCTAAGTCAGGATAAGAAAGTAACGTCATAATTAACCTTATATCATATTTCCTATCATATAATTGTTTAGATAGTTACCTAGCTGATTGCAGGTAAACATTGCATTGGTTTTGTCTTAACCACAAGCGGTTTTAAAGAAACAAGTATTAAAAACATTATTAAGTAATATATTTTTTCTTATAAATTTGTCTTGTATTTCAGATACATAATCCCCGCAGACTTGTTCACGGACCCCGAAGAGGGCAGCAACCTCACATTCACAATGTATGAGGCGGAGAACGTACCTCTTAGCAAGAATTCGTGGATACAGTTCATTCCATCAGGGCGGGAAGTCTACGGATTGTAAGTCGATTTACGTCATATGTTATCATTAAATATAAAAATAAATTAAATCTGTCAAGCAGCAAGATTCAATGCTAAATATGAAACTAGTTTGCTCCTTTAGATATCCACTGAACAATTTTATTCAAACATCAACTTTTACCTTATTCCTAAATGATTAAAATGTTCATTGTTATGTTATGTTATCATTTAATCATTTTATTTTTGGCGTAAAAGTAACTATTAATACTTCCTTTCTCTGAAACTATTGTGGTCCACTGCTAACCTAAGTCTCCCCATTAATCGCCAGACTTTGTGTCAGTTATCTGGCGTAACTATTCATTAACAACAATAACCCAAAAAATATCATTTCACCGACCAGGCCTCTAGAATCGCACGTGTCCCGCTGGAACTTCATAGTGGAGGCGCAAGACAGTGAAGGCCTAGTAGCCCGTGGTCCACTCGACATAACAGTCCAACAGCACAAGTCCGGCCGCACCATCAACCATCAGTTCGTGATGCAGTTCAAACTACTCCAAGAGTTCAATAACACCATCGACTGGCAGATCAAAGCTCTCGAAGGCCTAGTAAACCTGTTCCGAGATACAGATATGGACCATTTGACTGTACTGAATGCGACCCAAGACGGTGATCTGTGCGAGTTTGTGTGGACTAATGACACGTTGCCGAAGGACCCTGCATGTCCTATGGACGATATCAAGCGGCTTATGAAGGTTAGTGTTAATATATGGCGCTCTCATTTTAACTTTATGTGAAGATGTTGCAGGATTTTTATGTTAAATAGGAAAATGGGGCATCGAGAAAATCGATTCATCTGACTATCAATAAAAGCTCAGCTTGTATGTAAAAAATCATGACTGGCTACCTATGTTGCTGTAAATGTTAATTAATCTAATAAAAGATGTATTCACAGGTTACTTACTTATTATACAAATAGTTTTATCTGATCGTAGCTGTAAGTCTAAGATATCTGCGTAGCTTTTAAACCAATATAATTTCATAGAGAATTTTGATACAGCAATAAAGGTCAATATTCAATCCAACAGTCTATAACACCATTAACGTTGATTTTTACTTGTTAAATTTGAAGCGCCCAATCCCAATTACCACAATGGTATCGAGCCGTACTCTTAAGCTATATTATAATTAACAACGTATTCAAATATATTCCGTCCGCATCAGATCATGGAGTCGGATACAGTGAGCGGGGAGCCTTCGGCCCGTCTAGTTCGGGCCATGGGTCCGTCGCTCAAGGCGTCCGGCGTCCGGTGGGCGGGGCTGGGCCCGTGCGCCGCGGCCGCCGCCCCCGCGCCCGACACCTACCCGCCCGTCACCCGGAACCAGGTCGACCACCTCACCGCCACTGCGGGACACCTGCTCGTCTACAAAGTGCCTGAGGTGAGTCTAATAGTCGTGATTTGGGACGGATTATGTAGCTAGAGTATATTAAACAAAAGCTATGCTTCACAAGACGCGGTTTATTACTCTCCAATAAGAGTTACAGCCGGTGACTAATATGAAGAGCGACAAATTGACAACTACTACGAGTACCTAATCTACTAGGAACTTTATCTACTAGGTACCAGTCTATTGGGTCCCAAAAATAATTGCGATATCTAATTGTTCTTCCATGTAGGTATAAGGCGTCAAAGCATGAATTTTAACATACTCTGTAAATTTTGCTTGCATGTAAAATCGGGAGTAATTGAGATCCTCGAATTCAATATGGTTCGAGAAGGTAATAATCACTATTGCACACCTGCTCGTCTACAAAGTGCCCGAGGGTGAGGTTTAATAATCAGATATAAGTCATTTGGAACGGATTGTGTCAAAAGAGAAGTGACTGACAATGAAGCCAGAACTACAAATTGAAAACTACTACGAGTACCTGTTAGTCTATTAGGTGCCGGCGGTACGTGTGATATTTAATTGTTCCTCTAGTTTATAATATACTGTGCTTGAGGTGAGTTTTGCTATATATAAGTATGCGGTATCTGGAAATTTAAAGGTAACCGGCAACTGTCACTTTCAATTTTAAATTATTGTGAATCATTGTCATCGTTTTTCAAAGGTAATTAGTTTAAATTATACAGCAAACATATATTATTTATGAAAAAAAAATTTTATTGTTCACAGGACACGTTCTTCGACCCAGAAGACGGCGACACCCGTAACCTGCATCTGTCGCTGCGATACAACGACCGTTCGGAACTGCCGGCCGGTCACTGGCTGCAGTTTGACGCAAGGAACCAGGAATTCTACGGACTGCCCGCGCCTGGTGATGAGGGACGTGTGCATTACCAACTGGTAAGACCTATATCACTTGAATAGTAGATTAACTGACCCGACGAACTTCGGTCCGCCTTTGTAATAAATGGGAATATTTTGGATTTGTTTTATTCCATGCTTTATGTCATGATGTCCCACAGGAATAGTATTATTTATTTAAGGACAACCAACATAACAAACGATGATACCATTCACAATCTTTCACTTTTAAGTATTATAATAAATCGCTGTTATACTTGAAGGCTGCTACGACTTACACTAATATATGCCTTTAAATAAATCACTTAAAATTTTAACAAATGTCCGTCTCCTGGTTCAAATCAACCTTTTAATTTTTTGTCCAACTCAATTCAGCTGTTCTTGTGTCATAAATATTGTACATCACAATTTTATAAATACAGATAAAATCCCATAGATACCAATTCTATTAAAGTGTGGATGGACGTGGTTATTTGGTCATCAGAACATAGTCTAGGTTCTTAAATTTTTTCAATGTATTTTGGTATTACAAATTATTTATCAATGGTGAGTAGCAAACAACTAATAGTTACCACACACTAGTAGCTCAGCTAGCATAGCTATTGCCGAAAGGACCTAAACTTGATTATTGAGCTATTGTTGACGAAACCGAGTGCATGAATTTCAAATACTGTTATTTTAATCACAAGGGTTTTAAAATAGTCATCCTTTTATCAATATCATTTTTAAATTAACAGATCGCTGAGGACTCCAGCAAAAAGAGTGCATACGACAGTTTAGTTGTCGAAGTTGTCAAAGCGCCGCCCATCCGGCCCACAGTCGAGTTCCAGATGACAATGGACTACCCGTTCCCGATGTTGGCCTACGATGCGAACAACAAACGCAAGGTCGTCGAGAAGTTGGCTGCGCTCTTCGGACAGAAGGAGACGGATAATATCCGTATTCACAGCATCACCAACAACCCCACTACTATTATATGGTAAGTTAGTTTATCTGACGACCCATATGGATTCAATTGTTGGGCAGTACAATAATTTGTGTGCATTATGAACTCTGTTTGGTTTGGTCTGAGTATTTCTATTAATAATTCTGTGTATTTTGAAATAATAAGAAAGTACCTATTTAAGTTTATACGAAGTTTAGTACCCATATTACAAGCTAGATGCCTAGTTTTGGGCTAGATGGCTATGAGAATGTTGGTGGCGTATTTAATATCTATCTATCTGGTGTAATGGTTGAGACGTCGACTGTTACACCAAGGTTTCCGGGTTCGATCCGCGGGCAGTACAAACATTTGTGTGCATGAACATATATGTTTGTATTGGTATGGGTGTTTTCTATGAATAATATGTTTTTATTTACAAAAACAAATTATATAAGTATGTATATCCGTTGTTTAGTACCCATACTACAGGCTTCACAATTAACTTGGGGCTAGATGTCAAATTTGTTAATTATATATGTCGTCGTCATCAGTTTATACCATATGGTGTTTTCGCGGGCTAAACGAAGCATCTTTTCGTCAAACAGGACCAACTTAATCATAACTACGAGTATATATATTACAGGTACAACACGAGCTTACCAATGGACCGATGCCGAAGAAAGAAATCGAAGAGTTGCGCAAGATGATCATAGTAGACTACCGCAGTGCGGCCGGCGGTGCTCTCAAAGAGAATGTCGACCACGTATTCGACAAGGACCTTAAGGTCATGTCAATAAGGCTTATTCCCTTGGGGCTGTGCGCCGAACAGAATACCAAAGTGCCCAAGACCACAATACAAGTACATCCAGGTATGCATATTTCATTTCAAACTGTTTCAGTCCGCTACTATACAAAGGTCTCCTGCACTTTGCGCCAGATTTCCCGGATTTCAACTTTCCTTATCCGCCTCGATGTTTTGTAAAATACAGGATTTGAAAATCATTATCAGTTATTATCAGCCTTTCACGTCCCTGTACTTACAAGCCTTTCCACAAATCATGGATGGGGTTTGGGTCATCATAACCCACCACGCAAACATAATGCAGATAGGCGAGTGTTTGGTGTTCACTTCTACCGGACTAAGATAATAGTAACGGCTTAACGTGCCTTCTGAAGAACGGAGAGAGTCGAGATAATATTTCTCGGACGATCGACCATTGCGGTAATTGCTTGTCTTGTGCGATCGTCACTAGCCACTACGCCATCAAGTCCTCAATTCAATATGTGCGAATCGTGATAACTTAAGACAATACTAATGAATATCATCAAACAGCTCATTACCCCACCGAGGGGCACGAGCCTACACGTATAGGGTGTATAGGCCTTAGTCGTCCACACGAGCATAGTGCTGACTTCACGCACAACCTTTGATATTTGCCTTCACAGTAAGAACGACGGATAACGTACACGTCATTTCGAAATTTGAAAACACATTGGTACATGGCTGGATTTGTACCTGCGCCCTTCCGATCGGAAGGCATCAGTCAACCATTGAGCCACGGATCGCTCTAACGTTTAATTTGTGAAAGCCCAGACCGGTCCAACCAGCAAGACAATACTAATATCAACTAACATAACAGGCTCGACGAACCAGCAAAGTAGCAAGCCCGCGAGCGCGGACAACGGGTACTTGGTGACGTTCATCATCCCGGCGGTGGTGATCGCGTGTATGCTGCTGGTGGCTGGAGTTATTGCCTGCGTACTGTATCGCCGCCGCCGGACAGGTAAGCTCAGTACGTGCCTTTATGTACCTTAAATTTTTGTATATTACTAAGTATACAGGACGGTCCAGACGCTCACTTGATAGTAAGTGATATGCGTGACCATGACAGGGCGTCTTTTATGGAGACCAAATTATTCTCCATCAACACTGCTCTGCGCCCCACACTTGAGACAACAGATGTTAGGTCTCGTTAATTTTACAAACCACTGTATAGTTATATTATACGAATGTATGTGTAGTTACTAAGAGCTTTTTTAGTATATCATATTTTATGACTGCTTATATCATATCAAGCCTAAACATTTGAAGCCCTTTTTCTGTCCTAGAAACTTGATTTTGCATTACTTTGGTTATAATAACAACAATTAATAAGTGATATTTACAATGTTAAGAATAAGACGTTCAAAACTATCTGAATAAATGGATTTGACATTGACATGATTTTTTATTCGATTAGTTGTGTTTTCAACTTATTAACAAAGGCTAACGTTTATTAAATTTATTGTTAAACTAAGGGTTTTTTATTTTTTTTAAATTAGCTAAAGCTTTAATTTAGCTTTCATCGACGATACATCATTGTAATGGTCAAGAGAAATTTTGTAGATCTAAGTTACGATATATTTTTATAGAACCTTTTCAACTTTTTCCGAGACATTCATAAAGCTTTCAGTTTTGCAAATACTCTGAATCAGTTTAATAAACGTTAAAGCGTTGTTTCAGTCGTATTTCTGTTTGACTAACAATTGATACTAAAACTACATTGAACAACAACAGTTCCGCTTGCAGGCAAAATGAGCGTTGGCGACGAAGAGGAGCGGCAAGCGTTCCGTTCCAAGGGCATCCCGGTGATATTCCAGGATGAACTCGAAGAAAGAGGGGACGCGGAACCAGTACACAAGAGTCCTGTGATAATGAGGGAAGAGAAACCGCCGTTATTGCCGCCAGCGCCGGATTACCGCCAAGGGGATGATGCGCCCTATCGCCCACCGCCGCCTTTCGCCGCCTCTCGTACCCCGCCCCGCCCTAAAGCCACGCCCACGTACAGAAAACCACCCCCATATGTGCCCCCCTTAAGAACTTATAACAGGTTAGTGTAAGCATCGAACGCGGTTTCATGGTTCAAATTTTGTTTAGACTCGCTTTATAGATTGATCTTTGTAATCACTTAAAGGTCGTGTAAGTTACTATTTAATCTGTCCTCTGTCTGAACTTATTACTATGTCATTTCATTTCCGGATTTCTTGAATTTAATCTACTTTCATTTGGTATTCATACAAATCCTAACATAAAATGGCAGCTAACCAAGAAACCGTTCCACAAATTATTTCAAAACATAAGTGCGGTTACTTTAAGACGACTTAATCCGCTTACTAGTCTTAAAAACAATTGCAGCTTAATTTATTACATGCTTTGTATAATTCTGTATTAATTTGTACATGCATTTAAATAAATGTACAATAGGCCTTGCATTTTCAATTGTAGGTCACAAGGGCTCGTCTTAATGTTATACGTAATAATAAATAGTGTGGCATTTATTATGAAGGAAAAATATTAATTAAAATATTTTAAGTGAATTCGTCGAAAGCAAGGAATTGTTCAGTTAGTGATCACGAATTTTCGTCACGACAAAAGCTCGTATATCTTTAAGGTAACAAGGTACCGTGTTATCACTACAAAACGTACCTAGTGTTATTGTTGAAGTAGACGATGTTACTATAGCTTGTAGGGTAAGCTGTTGCGGTATACATTTTACGAGTAAGAAGGGCGAAATTCGCATAAATTACAAACGATATCTATCAATAATAATTGCCAAATATAATTATTCAAGGGAAATGTTTCGATTTAGATATTTTCGTTGCTGTTTTTACAGTGAAATGCCTATTGCTTGTGTTTAATATTGATAGATATTTGTATGTACTGCCCACTGCCAACGACATTTATCTTATTGCACCAAAATAATTGTACTAAAAGGTTAATAATGTTTGATTGATAGCGTGGTTTGAATTAATGATGCTGACGGAATAGTCAATTATATTTAATATTATTTGCCTTTGTATGCAGTAAAATTGTCCTCATTCATGTAGATAATCACATCCATCCAACATAATAAAATCCAAATTCTTATTAACTTGTATTAGTAGAGCCTTGATTGCATAACAAATAACAGGTTATATGATGTTCGCTATACGTGTGCCATTGTTTGAAAATTGTTATTTATATAATTTAAAAGTAAACATATCGAAGATGTAACATGTTAGCCTTTAGCGTAGATCTTCCATACGAATTGTATGTAGGTAGTGCGTGTGTGTATGCGGTTAAAAGTGTATTATGTAGTGGAAGGTGCTAGTCTTAACACTTGAGAGCTTGTTTGGACTTATCATGAGAATGATCCCTTGTTATCAAAAAGATTTGTATGAATTTAAATATGTCAAACGAGTTTTCGTTTGCCACCGTGGTTCACGATTTTAAAGTAAATAACTACTGATGATGTGGTTTTGTAAGAAGTGAAGTTTAGGTCATAATGGCAAATAGTATTATGAACTATTACGTTTGTAGAAAGGTATCGATTTAATGAAGTCTACAACAGGCTCTCAGAGCGCCGACATTGAAACGAATCGCTGTTTACTATGTATGGTTTATTCGAAGTGATTAGCCGATGTGTACACTATCTATTAAATACAATTAACTTAATATCGTAATGAATTATACAACTGACTCTAGTTTTAGGCTATGAATAGATATTTGTAAGGATGAAATATCATTTTGTACTTGTCTAATTAATTATTACCATAGTTGTAAGGTTAACAAATGTAAACTATAGGGACTACTGAACGAAATGAGCTGAAAACTTTTTTCATTTGGATGTATTTTTTTCTATTGTATACTCATTTAGAGTTTTGCATTTATATAGATCTTTTTAGTGTTACGGATATACAAATCAAAGTTGTTTACATAATTGTATTTTTTTTGCCTTTTTGATTTTCTTATAGGATGTACTTAATATATTGTCCATAGTGAACCGTACCATTTTCATCAGTTAACATAATGTTTCATTATACTTTGCATTATATTTTTTTGAATCACATTTCATTGGGAACGCACATACATAATTTATGTAATTAATGAGCTTTTTATTTTTAAATAAATAAACTGGTCTAGTGAAAATATATGATTTATTTTACCTTTACCTTACTCACCTCCTTACCTTTTATAATATCTAAAGTAAAGAAATGCATATGAACAGTCATATTGTTTATGTATTTTATATATAAAAGCATACACATACGTGACTATATACTCTTTGATACGTCCACATATATAAGTAAACATATATCTTTTGCAGTATTTAAGTCATCCAAATATTTATTAGGATCGTCGTCACTCTAACTCTGTAAGAAAATCAGCGCTGCAGTGGCCATACTAGATTTCGTGAAGATTTTTATTACTGCATTTTTTTAATCAGTGCACCTTTTTATTTTTCTTATTTTTTCATATCGTTTATTCTGTCAATGTGTATTTTTGTTTGATTGTGGTCAATTAAATGATTTTTCTTTCTTTCTCTCTTTACCACTGGCAATAAAATATCATAATTGTCTCCTCAAGAAACTTCAGGGTATTATTCTCAAATATAACCCGTACAATTTCACTTGAGACATTAAGGATGCATTAAGGTTGTAAGTTGTCATTACTGTCTAGCAGAATTAACGTATTAAAACTAATTTGATATTGCTTTAACTTATATTCTTTATAACCTAATAACTGACTTTAAAGTTAGTAGAAATATTTTCCTACTCTCCATAAGAAGTACTGTAACCTAGTGACTGACCTACTGTGTGAAGTGAAATGAATACAAGTGACCTTCCCTGGTCTCCCAGCTGTATCACACTTCCATAAAGTACCTGCGAATTAGAATTTAAACATACTGTAAAATTAAATTTGTGATATACCTAAACTACTAGAGGAGCACATTCTACTATTTTTTAATGGGTGAGATTTATCCTTATATTACTGGATATAGTATATTTATGAGACGAATGTCGTTGGCTCATTGCTTTAGGATCTGGAGGGTGGGGGTTTAAATCCGGACACGTATAAATATATTTCCTAATTTTCGGAATTACATGTATGAAAATGCGTTAATCGGACGCTCTTACGGTGAAGGAAATCATGGTGAGGAAACCTGCGCACGCCTACGAAGAGATTCAAAAGTTGTGCGTGAAGCATATGTACAGCAGACTGCGATTGGCTGAAAAGGAATTGAAAGAGAAGTTTTTAATAATAAAGCACACATTATAATTTAAGTAATGCTGATTCTATTGGATGCTGGTGCTGGATACTGATTTGCAACATTCGTCCGAGTTTGCAACTGATATATTTTTGGAAAGAAGCTTGCAAATGTTAATTTTTATTTCATTTTCCGTAATTATTATACCAGGAATGTCGTATCGGTGCTGGCAACCCTGTCATGACACTGACAGATGTTAAGAAAACTGTCAATTTTATATACTCTTTGCTGTCAATCGGTCAGTTTAATGTTATGATTACAATAATTTTAATAATTGAAAATAAATTTTTATGCTCAATTTATTTTATTAGTGTGGGAGTCAAACAATAGGTTATTGATATAATGACGACAGAAAACGAAACTGCTAAGATGGATCAGAACACCAAAGGAGTCAAACTTAAAAGATTTAACCTAAGAAAACTTCGCTTATCACTTAAATACAGACCAGATATACTAAAATTGATTTTAAAAATGAGACATGTTATAAAATCAAAAAATCGTTTGTTGGCTAAACTTAAATTTCAACATAGAGCTTTGGTAAGTAAAAAAATTCATTAAACAGACACAAAATTGAATTGTCAAATATACTTTTTTTTAAGTTTCCTACATGTTTATCCTAAAAGCTTTAAATTTTTCCATGTAAGCGATAAGTTTTGTAACATAACATCTGCTTTACTTTTTATCAAATCTAGATGGCTAGATTTTCTATTTCAATCTTTGAAACTTTTATGGGTTGCTTAGTTGTCACAGTAAAAAGAGTACCTCAAAGTCAGTTTTTACTGTCACTTTTATACTATTAGTAAATAGTTTATAAAAGAGGTTATTAATTTCCTTTACTAAATATCCTTTAATAAATAAATAACCAGAGACTGTGTCATCTGGGAATATATTTAAGCACAACTTGTAGTATCGATTGATACTGTAAATAAATAATTTTAATATATTTGATGAATACATTAATATAAATATGAATATTATGTAAATATAAACACTTGTAAATACAAGGGTTTCCTGGTAGGATTGTGGCAATTTATTTTTAAATAACATTCCTTGGCAGTAAACACTTGCTGATATATGCTAAATAAAAACCTTAAACATTAGAAAATGTATGTTTCTTGGGGCAGCTATCCCAGCAAGTCTTTGACCACTCATGGGAAAAAGTACTTAGCATATTCACTGCAGAATTATCTCCTGTTTTATATTATTTTAGATTAAAAGTGATACAGGATGTAAAGACTCATTTACTCAAACGGAAAGTATTATAGAAAATGGAGATTCATTACCAAGCAATGGAGCCTCAAAGCAAGCTACAGACTTAATTGACATGTCCCAAAGAGAACATTTAGAAACATTAACAGATAAGAAAGAAGTATCAGGTTGGAATACTTACAAAGACAGTGAAGAGAGTATGAGTATAGCTGATCAAGTAAAGGAAGTAGCCCAAAGTGCATTACAACAAACAGGAATGGTGTATGTGGAGTCTGCAGGCATGTACTATGATTATAAGACTGGATATTATTACAACTCAGTAAGTAAACTAAAACATACTTAATAGAAACATCTTTCTTTTGGCTGTAGGTAATTTCAATAGCAATAGGCAACTAATATATATTGGTAAAAAAGTACAAAACAGTTTTTGAGTGACCAGGAGTCCGTTTGGATAAACTACCAAGAGGCTGTTTGGCAGGATGCACCACAGGCCAGTAAGGTTGACTTAAACCAAAAGTAGTGTACTGGAGTCCATAAACTACCAAGTGAGGCTGTAGGAAAGTAATGAAACTGTGATTATGATTCAAGTTTATAATCCACTTGCTGAATAGGAAATCCATTATTTGTCAGGGGTAAATCAATAAAGCAGTTAAACATAACATTTAAATAATGTAGTGTAGTTAAATTAATGCCCCTGACAAAAATATTTTTTGTTTTTATATATTGTAATATATGTCAAGTGTGATATCTGACCAAACATTATTTTTTTTAAACAATAATTCAAAAAATGTGTATTTTTTTAAATAGTACCTATTGAATTATCATTCCTCCAGCAATTCTATTATAGATTTCTTTATCTTTCCATTTTTGAGTAATGTCTGTGTCCTCTGTAACTGATTATTCTGAAATCAAAGCGTTAATTTTTACCATAATTTCAGGAGCTGGGTCTTTACTACCACACAGATACAGAGTGTTACTACTATTATTCCGATGAGAAGAAAACCTTTGTGTTTCACTCATATCCTGACAGGAGTGCTGCTGCAGCTGGTGCCGCGCTTAAAGCACATGAAATGAAAAAAGCGAAAAAACATAAGAAGGTATATTCCAATAAATGTTAATGTATTTTTGAAGCTATCAAATTTACTATGATAGTATGACATATATTAAGTCAACATGTTTTCCTATATTTTCAGGAATGGAAAACAGAAGATGACATTGATAACCTGACGAAAAACTTATCCCAGGTTTCACTCCGAGGCCAAACTGCCTTAGGTAAATGAAATGCAATGTCGCTATTCCATACCAAAACCAATATTGTCTATTACAGGACAAAGAAGAGGATAGAAGCAATCAAGAGAGCAGATCAAAGCGCAGGAAAACTGTAAAGAAAAAGAAGAGTGCACACAAAGAATCCCCAAATACCAATGAACTTGTAGAAAATGATGAACTACCAAAGCAAGAAGATGACAGAGAAGCATTAAAGATGGATATATCCAATGAAATAGAAACATGTAATACAGAATATAACAAACAGGATTCAATTGAAGAGCTAGAAGATGGTGAATGTAGTGATTCGGTTAGTGAAGCATCTGATGCAGAAGATGCCCAATCAGAGACAAGTACATCGACAACAAGTGATGATGGTAAATGACAACAATTTGTGATTAAAATTAATTCTGCTGGTGTGATTGTGAGTGTCACATAAAATAAAACCCTGATAGTGTTTATATCGGTCCATCGGGCCCGATGGACCGACGACTTGCGAAAGGTCGCTGGTGGAAGCTGGATGAGAAAGGCGGAGGACCGGGAAGTCTGGCGCAAAATGGGGGAGACCTATGTCCAGCAGTGGACTGCAAAAAGGTTGAAGAGAGAAGAGAGAGTGTTTATATTGGAAGAGCTTGCGGAGATGCTGAACAGCCTTAATGAATCTTCCTGACGAGTTGGGCTTGGCATGAATTTGGACAAGACGAAAGTCATGTTCAACAGTCGTGTCATGCCACAACCGATATGCGTCGATGGCGTCCATCTCGAGGTTGTGCGTGAGTATATCTACCTGGGCCAAACCATCCAACTTGGCCGACATAACTTCGAGAGGGAGGCTAGTAGGAGGGTTTTGTTGGGCTGGGCGGCATTCGGTAAGCTACGTCATGTCCTAACGTCAACTATTCCGCAATGCTTAAAGACGAAAGTCTGAGCAATGCGTCCTACCCGTACTAACATACGCAGCTGAGACATGGACACTGACTGCGGGATTGGTTCACAAGTTCAAAGTCACTCAACGCGCAATGGAGCGAGCTACGCTTGGAGTCTCTCTTAGGGATAAGATCAGAAAATATTTAATCCGAAAGAGAACTCAAGCAAGTTGAAGTGGCAGTGGGCTGATCACGCATGTCGCAGATTAAGAGAACTAAAGTTACCGACATAGCCCGCCGGATCAGCAAGTTGAAGTGGCAGTGGGCTGGTCACGTATGTCGCAGAACCGATGGCCGTTGGAGCAGACGAGTTCTGGAGTACCGCGTCTCGGCAAGCGTAGCGTAGGACGCCCTCCGCCCGATGGACCGACGACTTGCGAAAGGTCGCTGGTGGAGCTGGATGAGGAAAGCGGAGGACCGGGATATCTGGCGCAAAATGGGGGAGACCTATGTCCAGCAGTGGAGTGCGATAGGTAAAAGAGAGAGAGAGAGTGTTTATTTGGAAAATGAAACATTTTTACGTAATATAGGAAGTGTTAGTAGTGTTAAACAATAGTCCTTGATGGTATTGTATATTTTAAAATAATCCAATATGAAATAAAGTCCACTTAATTTAAGGTACCTCAAACTGTGTTTTGCTAGTAATAATAAAGTATTACCTTTTGTAGATGCAGTAGCAAAGCATCACCCACCTTGTATGCGGATCATAGTTAAGGAGACCAACTTACCAAAACTCAAGGTGGGCAGCCTGTACCTCGTGACCAAAGATGGAGGCACCGTCAGCAGGGGGCGATCAACATGCAATACTTATTAGAGACCATAATGTTTCAAGAGTAAGTGTACATGTTATACCAGAATGATAATCTTAACTAACTTTTATATGGCCTTACTAGTTTGAAAAAAAATAAAATGTAAAGATATATCAGCATGAATGATGGGAGTGTAATGTGACTTCAACTCCCAACTTTAAGGGCCATTGTCTTGAGAATAAAACAATGTCTGGTGTCTGGACTCTAACCTAGCGACCTTTGTGAGATTTATTATTACATAGTGAATGTATTTTTTTTTCAGAATCATTTGGATATTAGATACGATCTTGCTCTAAGAAATTATGTAGTAATGGATTTGGGCTCTAAAAATGGGACCATTTTAAACGGTAGCCGCATGTCTGAGAGCCAAGTAGTCAGCAAACCGATTGAAGTAAGTATTATAGGCTATAAAGACTCAATTCATAATTACTTTCCAAAATATACTGTCATCACTGCTGAGTGTAGATGTACCAAGTTGTGTATGTCACTTGGATGGGGGTGTTCTAAAATATTTTGGGATTTAAAATTGCTTCTAGGGTCGAATCCAATATAAAGAGTGATACATACTAGCGATTAACAAATAACGATATGGCGGTTTGTAAACACAAACTCAACTAGGGTGATAGATTATAATTGAGACTGCCTGCATTTCATAAAAGCCATGTACATAGTAAAAAGTTTTAATGAATTTTTTATTAATAACCAAGTGCTTCAATATGCCACTAATCAAAAAAGGATTACAAGTCCGAACCTTTTACAATAAATATACGATATCCAGTTATATAATGGTAAAACTCCCCCTTTAAAAATAGTAGAACTCTTGTAATTCATATCATATATTTAAATTCACAGTATGTTTAAATTCTTATTAACAGGTACTCCATGGAAGCGTGATACAGCTGGGAGAAACTAAACTTTTATGCCATATCCACCCAGGGAAGGACACGTGTGGTCACTGCGAACCAGGACTTCTTATGGAGAGTAAGAAAATATTTCTACCAACTTTATAGTCATTTATTAGGTTTTAAAAATTTATTAAGTTAAAGTGATTTCAAATTAGAGAATCGTAATACGTTAATACTGCGAGACAGTACTTAATGTAAAGATCGTACACTTTTTAGCGTCGCATTTCTGGGACCTCTGGTCTTGCAAATGTTCATGGGCGGCGGTGTCACTTAACATCATGCGACCGACACCTCTTAAAACAGCATTACTATAATGATACTTCAGCATTTTTGTACCAGGAAAAGCGAAGTAATATTATTGTAATACTGTTTTACAAGTGTTACAATAATATTACTTCGCCTTTATTTGCGGTAATCCCCCAGGTGAACCGTATGCTCGTGAGAAATCTAAGTGAATGAATTATATTTTGAGATCATCTCCCAATGACGAGAGTCATTTTGTATCTATATTCTATATTTAGCCAGTAGTCGAAAGTATTTGTAGTGATTTGGCCTTATATGTCTGTCTTATGTTATTCAAACAATCGGCAAGTACAGTCAACAGAAAAAGTGTTATATGCCTTTTTTGTATCCTAGATGTGGTACACGCACTTAAGGTAACTTCACAAAAATATTTTTAAACTTGTACTTGAATTTGATATGTATGCCTTGAATACTGGCAAAAATTTATAACAATTATTTAACTCTAAGAACTCTGAAGAGATCTGACGGAAACGTCAAAAAAAAATTTAGTGTCGACTGCCTTAAATTCTCTGGTGGTTCTTAAATTTGCAAACCGTACTTTGTAGCTCTCTCTCTTTTTTATCGCAGTCTACTGTTGGACATAGGTCTTCCTTATTTTGTGCCAGTCATCCCAATCTTCCCCAGCCTCGCAACCTTTTGCAAGTCGTCGTCGTCCATCGGGCTGAAGGGCGTCCTACGCTACGCTTGCTAGGACTCTGTCTCTACTATGAAACTCGTCTTCTCCAACTGCCATCGGTTCTGCCACTTATTATTATTATTATTTATTCCTTGAGCGATACGACCTGGCGTCCTTTATGACGTATTCCCACTATTCTATTCTATATATTCGTATAAGAGGCCGGTAACGCTTATCTTTGCCCTCTGGTATTGCAAGTATACATGGGCGACGGCGTCGTTCACCATCAGATGAGCCGTCTGCTCGTTTGCCCGCTATCACATAAAAAAAAGAATATATAAAACTTAACTTGCTGATATTATTATATTTGTAGCTCAAGACAAAGAAACGAAAGTAGCGTACACGCGTACGTGCAGCGTACAAAAGCAACATCAGTTGGAGCTGGCTAGATTGAAGAATAAGTACGCGCCGAAGCCGTTGGCCATCGAGGCGACGGCGTACAACGACCGCGCTCGCACACGACGTGGCACCGTGGGCTCGTCGCATCACGCTGAAAAAACTCAGACGGCTGATCTGGATACGTGAGTCCTAACTGTATTATTTTCTTAGATCTCCTTCTTAGCGTATCGATAGCAAAAACACAATTAAACCGTAGAAGACCAAAAGCCTGACACGGTAATAGCGCTGTTCACAGCTGTCATTAAAGCCTGCAGAGAGCAGCTACTTGGGCATTACAGCAGAACACGACATATGGTGAATCATCGTTTGGCCGCTCCAATTAGTCTAAAACTAATTTTCATAGGTAAACAATAAACTAACAATATGCACAATCACGATGAAACGTCAACCAAAAAATGTCTTTTTAACATAAATAAAATTCATTTAAATGTAGACTTTAATGCATCACTCAATGGGTACAAACTCAAAAGCACGAGCACACTACTATGTGATTATAAATGAAAATTCTGCCCAACTGACGCGATGGGCAGAATTTTGCCGCGGACACTTTGAGTGATATTGTGCACCTAGTTAGTTTATGGTTTATCTCAGTTTTCTTTTATGAAACTTTTAAAGCTCATTGCTATTTACAAAAAATGTATTAAAGAGGAGATTCGTAAAACAGTTATAATGGTCAATAAACCCAACAATGAGGTAACTTGTTCATCATTCGTTGAAATTTGGATATCTCCAATTAGGAAGAATGAAGGTAATATGAATAAGTGTGTCAGTGTGTTGCATCAGGATTATTTGAGAACAATGTTTATGAATACTTACACTGGTAAATATGTGTGTTACAAGTTACAACTGCGTTTAGCAAAGCTCGGATTCTGTAAAATTTGATCAATAGAATGATTTTATTAAATTAAGCTTCCTTGTTGCTACCCTTTTATAACTTAAATTATTTCTGCACTTTTCTAAAAAATTACTCTTAGAGGGAATCTCAATTCAGAATGATCTTAGTAAGTTACTTATTGAGAACAAACTGCGTTAGTAAATCTATGTCGTTTAAGACCTCATAGCTAGAACGGATATAAGGGATACTTAATTTTGATTTATGTAATTGAATTCTTGAACGCCTGTAGAATAATACAAGCAAATTCAAAACCAAATGCTTAAGCCGCCATTTGCTTGTAGTAATTGGTTGCGATATCTATTGTATTTACTAAGTTGTATATAGGTACATTCTTACTATATGGTTTTCATATATCAAGTTTTTGACCACCAACATATAGTATCTATTGAATGAAATAAAAAATACGCATAGTCAAACACAAAATGTGACCCAAACGTTTTGTTAACTGAAACATAAAGATGACAAATCACGGTATACTAAAAGCAGTTAAATCATAAATAAGGTGTTGAAAATACTTTCTTGTGATAAATGCAGCCGTACTGTTTCAAACACGCACAAACGCGATAGGGCTGCCCGCTTACAGCACATTTTGATGAAATATGGCTCACAGAGGCAAGTAACATAGCCGTTCATGAACATATGTTTGACCAGATATGCGTTACCGGCATCATTTACCATATAATGGATATGGTAATGCAACATTCTACATAAGGACACCAAATCATTTCGTCCCGGAAACGTTTTCAATAGTAGCTGGTGCCACAGTTCAAACGAATGCGGTAGAAAACGTAGAAGGCTTCCAGAGTTCTCACATACTAGGAATCAATAAGGAGTGAAGCTTTTTTCTGGTTTTGTGATTTTATATAGGCACTGTGTGATTTGTGAATATCATTTTAAAAAAGATAATAGTCATAAATCACTTTTATTGCTTACAAAGCCATTACCTACGCTGCCGTCTACTAGCTAAAATGCCGTTAACTGGAGTGCAAATTTTTTGAATATAAATCTGAAAAAACCCTGTTTAACGGAAATTAACGTCGGCCTAGGCATTTCTTATATTCTATTGATCACCACAAAGATATATGTAATGAGGGATTTTTCATGTAAAACATCACTAATACTGTGCTCGTCAGTTCACGGCGATTTTGCTCGTGGACTGCAGTACGTACGTACGAGTACGTCCCAGCTATAGGTACGCGTAAATTCCCGACTCGTCGTGTACGGAAACCGAGACGTGTGTCTGTAAAGGTAGGGTTATAAGGCATTCAGATAAAGCCGTACGTAGGCTTTTTGATTGCCGAATTTTACGGAACCTGGCGGCCTGATAGTTTTTGAAACATAGAATGATTATTCCTTTAATACATTAAATTTCTAACAATTCAGGGTTTCTGGCGTTTTTGCCATATACCATAATGTAATATGGACAAAAACACCGGAAACCCTGATACTGTAGTTATCTTTACAGTGAAAGTAATTTGATTGTCTGTCTCATTTTGCATCCCGAAACTTGGCTTTATTCAAAACATATGTCACCGTTATAATAATGTAAAGTTTTAACATTTTATTAAAATAGTTTGCAATTGGAAAAAAGCCAACCCTATGGTATGTTGTTTTCACCTTCAGCTCGGGACACCACTGAACCAAAGGCGTAAATATTATAGTGACAGAAAAGAATATAATTGAGGCACTCATTAGGTACATTTTAAATTAACATTGTAAACTATGCATTATTCTTTACAACAGGTCTATAGCGGAGAACAACAAAGGCTTTAAGCTGTTGGAGAAAATGGGCTGGTCGAAGGGCGAGGGACTCGGCAAGGACAATCAGGGTGACACTGAACCCGTGAGTAACATTGTTTATTATGCTTTGAAGCTGCATGTCAAGGTTATTTTACAAGGACTTGCCCTTGAATAATTTTATTTTACGAAAAACTAACTATCGGTTCGAATAGCATTTTGCATGTCTTACGTTATGAGATTATGTCAATAAAAGTTTGTGATTTATATCAACTACGACTTTGTTAAAATTGGTGACTTTGCAGTTCGAGAATTTAATATTTCAACCTTTTGGCCATGTTTTCAATAGATTTTTATAATAACTGAATTAACAGGAATTTAAATTGTATGAATGATATATTATTTGACCAATGAATATTATTGTTAATTTTAAATTAGCGTCGGGGCTCAATGGTGTGAACTATCGCCTGGGGGCTGAGGTTCAAATCCCGACACGTACCAATGTGTTTTCAAATTTTCGAAAATATATGTACGTTATCCGACGCTCTTACGGTGAAGGAAAACATCGTGAGGAAACCTTAATGCAGGCCTGCGAAGAAATTCAAAGGTTGTGCGTGAAGTCATCCAATCCGCACTGGGCCCGAGTGTACGACTAAGGCCTAATCACCCTACACGGGTAGGCTCGTGCCCCTCGGCGGAGACGTTAATGAGCTGATGATGAATTTTAAATATGAAGTGAAGAAAAAACGAATAGTATATAGAATAAAATAAATTAATTATGATGAACAAAATTAACTGTTATAAATGCTCTACCTATGTACCTATATCTCTTAGAGGTCTTTCGAGATATTTTTAAGAAAATCCTCACCGTGTACAAACAAATAAAAATGTGTTAAACTCACATTCACTTCACCAATTAATAATATAAGAGCTGTTAATCCTTACTTATTTTTCATTATGAGTCACTACAACTTAAGATTTGCAAGCATTGCCTTCCATTATAATTTCCTAAATTCTTTTCCTTGACCGACCAACATTATGGTTGGGTAACATCATTTATTAATTTGAAAAATGAAGTCGTCAATCATTTGCGATCCTTAAGAAAAACTACAAAATGGATTGTAACTCCATTCGGGCTGACGTGACTAATTAGTGCAGCACCAAGATCACCTTGTCGTTAATCCTTAACATTCGGGTAAGGTCGAATCGATGTAGACATAATGGTTTCCAATTCGTGTCGTGCCAGCAATAAAATGTGATGTTTACGAAGTTACGTATTGGCATGTGTTGTGATAAAATAAGGGACCTAAGTTACTGCCCTGTGTAAATCGGGCGAAAGTTGCCACTAACATTGTAAAATTTAAAAGGTTACTAGCTTTTGCCCGCGGCTTCGCCCGCGTTAAATTCGGGATAACATGCCTCACTTTCTAAAAAAAAAAACTAATTAATTACACTTTTTAAAAAAAATTAAATGCTTGGCTTCTTGACAATTGTTTTTATAGTCTGATGGAATATTTAAATCGGCCAGCCTTTTGACATTTTTATTTGTGCTATTCATTATTTACATTTGACATTTTCATTCCATTTATTGTATTGAACTTATTTATATAAATTTAGTAATGAATATCGTTATTATTAATTATTAATGTAATATAAATATTTGCACACCGGCACGCAGTGACCCGGTATAACGACATTGTGACCTCATGTAATACTGACTACCTGTATAAGATTTAACATTCGTTATGCAAATAAAATGATTTGATTTGATTTGATTTGATTTCCTGGTAAAGATTCAAGGGCCGATTTGCAAAAACTTAAATATGCAAAATTTATTATTCGTGACAAATAGTCCTCATACTAATTTTTAGCTTTCTACCTTGTAAACTGTGATAACACCCCCAATTTAAAAGGTTTTGGGATCAATTTAGGTATATATATATATATTGGTTGGTTCTTAAAACTTTTAGTTGGGGGGTGGATTAAAAAAAAAAATATGGCATATTTTTCGTTTCTGACAAATAGTCCGCATACCAAATTTCAGCGTCGTACTACAAAAATTGCGGAATATTTCATACAAACTTCCAACCCCCATTTTAGGGAAGTGGGGGGTGAAAACGGAACAAAAAGTAGCCTAAAACCTATTCTAGGTTACCTTCTATCAACATACCAAGTTTCAATCAAATCCGTTCAGCCGTTTAGGCGTGAAAGCGTAACAAACAGACAGACAGACAGACAGAGATACTTTCACATTTATATTACTAGTTTGAAGCTAAATGAAAGGAACTGTGTATTTTATTTGTGGATATTTATTTCTTTGATGGCTCATTGTAGACGTGCCTAGTTAATGTTGATGTCGCCAGAGGCGTCTTGTTCAACGCGATGAACCGCAAGCAGGTGAAGTTGGCTCACGAAAGGTGCATCGTTATTTTATTATGCTTCACAAATAGTTAATAACATCTACAGAATTTGCTGTTAGTGCACTAGTAACAACTGTCATTTTACGCAGGTGTACACATAAGTATTAATTTCATGCAGTTCCCCCCGAGTAATCTGATTGGTTATTACAATGATTGACGCGAAAGTGGAGTGTTCGTTTCACGGAAAGCCACCGCAGGTTTTTACTCGCCATTGCGCGGACCCTAAAAGCGTTTTTATACTTTTTTAGCAATAACAGGCTGTCTGTAGGTCAGGCGGGCGTGGGCCTACCTGCCCATTTAAAACAATTTACCCGGTTTTTTATTACGTCCCGTTTCACATTAGGGCCAGACGAATGATGGCCTGCCATTAACTCGTGTTCAGACGGTGACGTTTAGGGCAGTTTTAGACGATACTGGAGGGCTTTTTGTTTTATGCGTCTGGCCCGTGCTATCATTGCTAAGTCATTATAAAACCGTCTGAGTACAATAATTGCTTTTTCATGTTACGTGAATTGCAAAAAAATATTATTATAATGTCTAGTAAATATTTGTACTAATGTTTAAAGGTTATTATTATACAGCAACAAACATATAAAATTTAATGCCCATTGGACTTGGAGCGGCGGATAACATATAATAAATAATACCAATGTCCCCTAAACAAAAGCTCACAAAAATCATCTTTCAACATTGTATTTTATTAATGCGTTTATTAAACAAACAGACGGGGCTATTTGGTATGAGTCAAGGCCTTTGTTTTTCAGGACTTGAGCATAATGATTCACAGAAGTTCCACTCGACTTACCATCGATGTTAAAAACAATGTATTTTTTGCAATCGTTGCATCATTGCACGCACTTTTAACCTTTCGTTATGTCTACCATAAGATGCCGTTTATATTCGTATTAGGGTTTACGTCACGTCCACCTTAAGCTGAATGGCATATCTGTATTTTTTGTATATTAATTTATAATTATTATTTATAATAGATATTTGGAAATCGACCAACCTTATATTATAAGCTGGAATCTCTCGAGGAAGCCGTTAATTTTTTTTTTCGAACTGACTACTGCTGTTGCAGCTTCACCGGACAATTGGCGAACGCAGATGGCTCTCAGCCTTAAAATTACGCAATGAGGTATTCGAACCCCGGCTTAGCGCGTTTTGGATAGATGGTAGTAGTTATTACCTACTAATCAGCGTTGTGTTGCGATCTTCTTATAGCTGTGCTGGGGGGGGGGGGGGACCTGCAGTTCCCTAAAGTTGGCACATCATAAGCTAGTGAAGAAATTAATTATTATGTAAGAAGCTCAATTATATAAATGATGGAATGAATGTATGTCCTAAAGATTTATAGTGTTATGCACGCCTTCTGTTAAAATTAAATATCTTAGGTATTCTACCGAACACGCTATCAATCAATCGGGTAGGTCCGACTTAATAAGACCCTTTGCATTCCCGCCGCGCTCTGCAAATATTGAATTTGATATGTCGCGGGTATTTTTTACGACTCTTTTAATGTTTCCCTTTGGTACATATTGATTTGTGTGCGAAGTATCGCTCTCCCACACTGCTGCATTGTTGATGCGTGACGTGCACATAGATTTTGTACGTTGCAGCTTAAATTTTAATACTGTCTGAATAAGCAAGTTGTTTAGGATGACATGAAAGTTGTTTTTTTTTCTGGAACTTTTAAATCGCAAGGATTGCAGACACAATATTTATTAACTTATATTTGTAGAATGTGTTCTGGAATGTAGATGCTGCGGCACCTTGATAAGCGTAGCGTACGACGCCCTCCGATCTGATGGACCTTGCGAAAGATTACTGGGGGAGGCTGGATGAGAAAAGCGGGGGACCGGGATATCTGGCACTGGGTTGAGGATGTCCGTCTGGGGTGTGTAAAGGGTTCAATTTCAAATGGTAAAATTATTAATATTGGTACTGTTAATTACCTACATCTAATATTTATTCGACTTAGTATATAACTATTTAACCGATTTTATTATTCTCTTAATGTCATTTACACAACTCCAAAACAACAAAAAATATGTCAGTATTACAAGTAATTTAGATTTTTAGGGCTTTACGTTTATATCTTTTATTTGGCAAAAACAATTTGAGACCCAATTTGGAGATACCAAAAGTTAGTTTTACAGTGTGTGCCAGCAATTAAAATATACAACTGAGGGGGTCGTTAGCAAAATATAAAGAGACGTCAAACCATTTTTGGTTAGTGTGGGATGAACCAAAAATGACGGTAACGGATTATTATTTATCGAATATGTTTGAACTGAATAATGAAAGGTTTGTTTTGATTACATGAGAGAGACCGTGTAGGTCGTCTTCCGTCATAACATTTGACCTATTGGTATTGCTGTTTTCTGTTTGGAAGTTTAAGACAGGTACTTAATGAAAATACTCTACGTCACTTAAGTTTTTATTGCCTAATTTGAATAAATGGATTTTGACTTTTAATAAATAAAGGTTTTGAAAGGAATATAGAAATGGAAAGAATAGAGCTTAAATGATTTGAGCTTTATTCTTACTTCTACAGCGTTACAGCAGTGTTCTATGTTAGGGGATTCGGTTTCCGCACTTAGTCCGTGCAGTGGAACATTGTGCGTGAGCCATGGCGGCTTTCTGGTCACTCCAGCCAGCCCACCTCCCTCCAATAGCAGATAAGTGTTCCCGGTCTCCTCAGGGCATCCGCGACTGTTACCGGTGAGCCGACAGTCTCCCTGCGGATCTGGGCTACGCCTGTGCACCTAAGAAGCACATGCTACAGCAGTGTTACCTAGACTGACTAGATATGTCCGGTTAATAAATAAATAGGTACCAACAACCGGTCCTTAACGTCCCACAGCACAGATTTAATATTTTTCAGTTACTCATCCGATTCGAAAATTAAATGCTAAGCGGTATTTGTTAACCCTTTGACCGCCGCTGACGGGTATATCCAACAGAAACAATAGATTTTCAATTGTCTCTGGAATCCTTGCGGTTAAAAGGTTAAATTGTACCCAGATTTGGACGCTCTACTTTACGCATTAACAATGCGTAGAGTTCGCTCTATCCATATCTTTGCGTAAAAACTGTTGATTGTATCGAAATTCACAGTCGCTACTATGAATATATTTACAAACAAATCTTTTTTCTAAGGTTGTCTTAACTATTAACAACAGCAACCAAATACAAGTTAAAAATAAATATAAAGGCCTATACCCCTCAGACACTCAATAGGCTGTTGTTTTTTGTTACAATACGTGTCGTGTTTCCCGTTAGCGTTTGCGGTAATTTAGTCATATATCGAATGTCAGTGCGGCCGCGGGCACTCCGAGAGCAACATTGTTGCAAGCTGGTATCTCAGTATGTTTTACACTTCATATATTACCGAACAACGAGCCAATGGACACGAATGCATATAGGGCTTTCATTCAACGCTTTTATTTAAAGTACGATCCCGATACGACAAAACGCTGAAGATACATTATGCAGCGGAAGCAGATTTTTCCGGATTGACTTTCCGCTATTTGCCCCGAATGGCTTTCACGCTCATTCGAAAGCAGCTTTCGAATGGCTTTCAGCCCTTCAGAGAAGAAACGTTCAGTTCGCTAACCTGGTGGTAACCTATACGTGGTGAGGACCATGACAGAAACAGTGTTGAAGGAAATTAAAAACAATGGGTAGTATTAGCGGATCATTAACGGCCCCTTGACATCCATAATCCACATACCTATATCTATACATATTTTATTTTACATTAAATTATGAGTACTTAAAGCGGGACTGGAATATTTTGCGCACAATGAGGAAGATCTATATCCAGCGGTTGGCTGCAATATGTTGTGTGAGAATAAAATTGCATTTTAACTTCAACAAAACAAAAAAAACAAAATGTGTTTATTCAGTTTAAGACCTTATGGAACACTTATGCATGTCACAAGCTTTATTATTTTTTTAAATTAATTATTTTTAATGACCCAAAGATGTAACTACTTACTTACTACTCTTTGTAGTTCGTCAACTCTCGGCAGCCCTATGCGACTTAAGCCTCATTTACATGATAAACGTTACCGTTTGCAATTTGTGCTTTATAATGTCGGCCTAATTGATTTTAAATCGTTTTATGCGTCACGTAAAACTGATGTTACAGCTTTTCGAGACTTTGAAGAACTGGTAATTACAATAATGCGAACCGTATGACAGATTAACTTGTGGGTGCAATGTTTAAAGGCTAGTTGGATGCGTGCGCGCATAAAATATGAGCTTTTAATTTTTTGATTATAGTTTATTGCTCTGTTGCAATAAATAACACGTATGACCGGCGTAATGGGGTGTTAAATTGGACTTGTGTTTACACATTTGCATATGATAAATCTGTTATGTATTTCGTACAGTACTTACGTAAGTAGTATTTCATTGAATAAAGGAATTTTTGACTTTATATGTTTTAAAATGTTGATGATAGAGGATCAGTGGTATATAAATATAACCCTTATTATTGTAGTAATAAACAATACATATTGTCAATCATTGGCTGTCATACAATAGGTAACACTCCAGAAGCACCTACTAAATAGTAGGCTGGAAAATGAGTCGCCTGCGGTAGGTATCCAGATATTGTCCCGTGAAATATTTATTTATTAATGGTACACAAACAGATTACTGTCATTGGTATTACATACTGATGGATTTAGTTCTACAAAAGTCTAGACTAATCTAAATAGAAGTGATCCTGGAATCCGTGAACTGGGCGTCTTGTTTATAACATAACATTAAAGATAATTTAAAACCAATAGGAATAACATCCGCAGTGCCAGATATCGTCCTGTGAAATAGAGTGTTATGCACTTTTGTGTTTCGGGATGTGGGCACTGTAGCTAGTAAAATTCAGGGGTATAAGAGACCTAAAATCTGTTTTCTCGGGTGACGGGCGCATTTGTGGAGGAAAACTATCCTTTAATGCCGCTTTGTCATGGTCAGGCGTATCACTTACCATCAGGTGAGCGTCCAGACCGTCCGGTATACCTGTCACATAAAAAAAAAGGTAGAAAGCTGCCAACCCCTCACTTTCAAAGTATTAACGAATTAGTTTTTGTAAGCCAATTGTAACGATATCACACAATATTCCCAAGGCTGGGTGAAAACCTCAACAAGGTTGTATATCTTTTTTTGCATAATTCATTTTGAACTTATTTTTTACAACGTAATTAAAAAATGAGAGCGTCGGTGGCTCAGTGGTGTGGACTGTTGCCTTCGGATCTGAAGGGCGCAGGTTTAAATCCCGCCACGTACCAATGTATATTTTCGTATTTTATGAAATTATATGTACATTTATCCGACGCTCTTACGTGCCCCTCGGTGGCGACGTTCAATAAGCTGATGATGATGAATTAAAAATCGTGCAATCAGTCCAACTGATAGTAAATGGCAGCTCTCTCTTATTTATACTTTGTAAAACTAAAAAAAGGGACCACAGTTGTAAATTTTTGACTCAAACAAGGTTATGTCTCAGTATCCAGTAATTTCACTGCTTCACAGCCAATGCCACCAGGTGGGCTGTCTGCTTGATTTTAAACTTTTTTCATAAAAAAATATATAGGTACTTATATAAAAAATATGAAATCTCGCACATGTCTTACGAGCGACGGCAATTTATAAAACGGCCGCAGAAATAACTTTGAAGTGCACGACACGGGATGTAGTGCAACAATGTTGCGTACTTTCCGATATATAGGCGTTTACCGACTAAAATGTGCTAACCGAACATTTTTCATTTTTTAATTAATAAGTGTTTGAATGATGATTAATCATTATGGTCAGCATGTAACAGCTTACTGTAGGGCACGGGCCTTCCGACACAGCATACCTATGGGGAGAGATTGGGCCGTAATCCACAACACGGGGCAAATGCGGATTGGTGGTGGTGTTAACGACTACCATCCTAAGATTGTAGCCTAGTGCGACGGCATAGTGTGCCTAAATCATATATTACTTTCCCCTGTCCCAACCAAACTGGGAAAAATCGCACTAAGTGATGAGTGATGAAAATTAACATCCTTGTGTACGTAACAAGTTAATTACGTTATGAATACAGTTTTTTTATGAGTGTATACTTATCACTAGTTTTATTAGTTTTGGCATAGTTGATTATCCATTATTTAAATTTAAATAACTTGCAAAAAATACAAAACAAAATTAAATTAAAACTTATCAATGTTTTCCCACATAATGAGATGCACACAGTATGTATTAGATAATAACCAGTTACTACGTTTTATTTAGCGGACGACTTAGCCGTCCAGAGTTTTTATTTTTCAAATGGACGCGACCCACGCACCCTGACAATAAACTTTATTTTGGGAGACGCTGTGCGCGAGTCCTAAAATGAAGGCTTTTTTGCTTTTACTGATGCGCTTTTTAACCGGTCAGAGAGGCGCAAAAAATTGAAAGCCAGCGCTTGTGCTGGTTTTAACGCCGACCTGTGATGGCGCCGATGAGTGGTCGACGATTTTTATTACGAAAAAGAAAAAAGATTTTGTATGCGATTTCTGACTGACGAATGATTTTTCACTTTATTGCACATTTATTAATGAATCGCAAGATGAAGATGGATTTTATTTATCATCTCGATACCAGACCGAATTCGACTTAATAATTTGCTTTATTTAAGGTGCTTAGTCAGTTTTGACTATGTCGCCCTGTATGTCAACATTTTGAATATAATATCTATTTTGAAGCGGAACTATATCGAATACTTATTATATTAATATAAATTTATTTAAAAAAAAAGTTAAAGGAAGAGTAAGACTTAAATAATGTAAATAAATAAATAAACTAAATGTAAGAGTTATTGCTACTATTATTATATAAATATAAAACAGACAGAGAGTATTTATGATGTCATTTATTTCCTTTATTTTTTATTATTCACCGCCCTACTTTACCTAATGTAAAAATTTATTTATTTTAATTCTGACTGTTATCCCCTTCCCCCTTTAACCAATTATTTGGCCCATGCGCGGAGCACTAACATAATATTATAATAATTAATTTACAAAATAATCTTAAACTAAAAAGAATACGGACCATGAGTCCGTAGATGTAATTTTATTAAAAAAAAGGCGAGTACTTAGAATTTCATAGTGTCCTAATTTCTTTAGAGACAAAGGGGCTCTAAAAGATATGTTACAATTGCAACTATAACTTTAACAAAATAAAATTCTGGCGTATAAAAACATATTTCACCAAACAGAAACTTGATGGCAAGTGTCGCATATAATAGTAATGGCAAAGATGACTACAATGAAAATGAAATGAAAATGAAAAGTGTTTATTCAGTTTAGGTCCTTAAAGACACTTATGAATGTCAAATGAAGCTACCATGGTTCGGGAGGTAGTTTTCCACTGAGAAGAAACCAGAAGAAACTCAGTAGTTACTCTTTTCAAAAAAATTGTTGAATACAGATTCATTTGTAATCAAAATAATTAATATTATATTTTAATTTTTATCGTATTATGTATTGGTAAAAATATAATAATCTACAAAAGTACTATTAAGCAGTTAAGTATTATATAAATTTAAATAGACGACAACAAAAAAAAACAAAAGTAGTGCAGGCGTGGAAATCAAACATGTCCATGAGTTTTTATCATTTATTAATCTTCAACACTATAGTAAGCTTTTTTTATTATAAAATAGACTTTACATGAGACTTAAACTTATGCAGGGTAATCAATTACATTTTGTGGTAGCTTTTTAAATATTTTAATGCTTAATCCCACAAATGAGTTCCCAACCTTATGCAATCTAAGATTTGGAACGGCAAGTTTGTGTTTGTTCTAGTGGTTCAAACTATGACTATCTGACTTTTTTGAAAATACATTGCGGATACATTTCAGTAACAGTATCTAATAATTTTACTGCCTGACTTATATTTTCAAGCCGGAACACAGCTTTACCAAAAATCTTTCATGGCGACGCAGAAGATCTTATATGCGGTCTGCTGAAGCTATTTTCTAATTTATATTTCTTAAAAATCTTAGAATATTTTAAAAAAATTGTGTTTTGTATATAAAATATACCAAATCGTGCAGAAAGACTAACTTTCAGCATTAAATATCTCTATAAGTGTTATAAATGGGTTATGGTTTCGGTAAATTACACTTGGCATTATAGGAAAAAAAACTCTAAAAGTATATGGGAATAAAGAAAATGCCTACTAGTAAATTGTATTCTCGAGAGCATGAATTGCATTTATAAGTACACACGGATGATAATGGGGAATCAAACGACAGTGCGCTCTGAGTACGCGCAATAGACATTATAGTAAATGGTTTTGTTGCAACATTGTTGCTAGAGTATTACAATTATTACGAATCGCCCGTCCACCCACAGCGAATTTAGCTCGGCATTATCGTGACTGACGACTTAAATCGCTACACACACGCGTAATGTGGTAACAGATTATCTACAAAGTCCGGGATAATTCAACTTTAGATATGCCAGTGGCAAACCGAATGCCGCGGCGTCATACCATATGGATCTTAGCAGGTGGAATTAGAAATGTGGTTATTTGTGAACCACGGAAAAATTCAATATTGTGATATATATTATATAGATAGTAGCGGTAACTGTTACCAAAGCGTCAAGGAATATAACTATTAAATAAAATGTGGGACTAACTCTAGGACTTAAAAACATCAAAACACAATATAAAAAAATCTTATTTAATAGATACATTATAGCAACCTTTCCAAACTTGAACTAGTGAAATTTCTGGACACTTTGACTAAATGTTCTATGTACTTATATGTTTACTAGATGATAGACTCGATACTGAGTCGTCTATATACTAGGTAGGTACCAAAGCAGTCCCAGATAGCGACACGTGAAATAGGAATGCTATGCACTTTTGGGTTTCGGCATAAGGGCTGTAGCTAGTGACATTTCCGGGTATATGAGACCTAACGACCATCGTCTCCGGTGACGGGCGCAGGGTGGTATTGACGGAGAATATTAACTTTGTACAGTCACTGGACTGTTTTGCTTCAATCAGTGGCATGTGAGTGACACTAATCGCAAAAACAATATATTGAGTGCTGTTGATGACAGCAGATCGCCTATGGTTTCAAATATATAGCAAAAACGGGTGAATAAGTGGGAATCAATATGTTGACGATTTTTCGGGTTGTCTGGACGCACTGCTTGTATAGAGAGAGTGCACGCCACTGACTTCAATACTGCTCAGTCATGTTCAGGCATGTCACTTACCATCAGGTGAATTATGTAGTAAATAGGTATTATAATAACAAATACCGTTTCATTTCGAACACTATTGAACATAACCGCTGTCCTCATCTCTTCAACCTACCTACCGGATTCCACTACTGGAAATATGTCTTTTCCATTCTATGCCGTAACCACATTGTTAAGGAACTTTCCTTTTGTTATATACAAACTAAATACACCTAA